>JAVTVY010023977.1:0-94522 GCA_036873755.1 Hanleya hanleyi
GCGGCCTATAGTGCCTTGTCGGCTCTCTATCGAGCGGCCAAACCCCAGGGGATACAACGTGCCCAAGTCCGAGATTGGTTAAGAAGACAAGACACCTATACCTTACATCGATCTGTCCGTCGCCATTTTCTACGGAACCGGGTCATCGTGGGAGGAATAGATGCCCAGTGGCAAGCGGATTTGGTCGATATGAGCGCCTTTGCCAAACACAACGATGGGAATCGATATATCTTGACGTGCATCGATATCTTATCGAAGTATGCGTGGGTGGTACCCATCCGAACGAAAACGGGGGCGAATCTCATAGCAGCGTTCAAAGACATCTTCAAGACCGGGCGCAAACCTTTGTATTTGCAAACCGACGAAGGCACGGAATTCCTCAACAGACCGCTCCAACAGTTTCTGAAAGCCCAGAAGGTGTTTTTCTTCCATACGTACAACGAGACCAAGGCTTCCGTGGTGGAAAGGTTCAACAGGACATTCAAAGGCCGCATGTATAAATATTTCACCTATAAGAATACAAGGCGGTACATCGATGTTCTCCCGAAACTGGTAAGGGGTTACAATCGAGCCTATCATCGGAGTATAGAGAGAGCCCCCATTACCGTCACCCAACGCAATGAAGCCCAAGTCCGCCGTGTGTTGTACCCCAGGCCATCGCAGCGAACGACGAAGGCGGAGTACAAGGTCGGGGACCCTGTACGGATCAGTAAAGTCAAGGGCAAGTTCGAGAAAAGTTACTTGCCCAACTGGAGCGATGAGCACTTCCTGATTAAACGGCGCCTACCCTGACAGCGGCGAGTCTATGAACTGGAAGATCTTCAAGGGGAACCGTTGCTAGGGACGTTTTACGAGACGGAATTACAGCCTGTCGTAAAACACAGCAAGACTACTACACGGTGGAGCAGATTTTGAAAACGGAACGTCGACGTGGCAAACTGTTTCATTTCGTCAAATGGCAAGGCTGGCCCAGTTCTTTCAATTCCTGGGTCGCGGCCAACCAGGTGAAACGACTATAAAGCCAGACACCACTGCCGTCCTCCTTCATTCCACGTCCGACCACAGTGCTATGGACCAACAGCAGCTGTCTCTGAACACAGCGTCTCCCAAAACGCGCAAAGCGCAAGTGGGCTTTGTGGTGCTAGTGCTAACCCTGCTGAGTGTGTTGTACGGAGGTGTGTTTTACGACGTAGCCTATGTCAGTACGTTACTTAACCAACTGAGAACACCAGCCACCAGCGAAACCGGTCTACAGAGAGCACCAGTCGTATCGAGCCCAGTCACGACCACCACCACACCCCGTGTACAAGCCACGTCGAGCTCCACACCAAGCTCTACACCTACACCCAGAACACCCACTACGTCTCAAGACCCACCAGATTTCATCCCTCACAGTGAACAGACAACGACGACCCACGTTGTACCCACCACCACCAACATCATCCCTCGCAGTGAACAGACAACGACGACCGACGTTGTACCCACCACCACTCCAGTTCACTCGTACCAAATTTACAAGAGCGGGTTACCACGACAACGGATACACGTCGAACCATGGATCCCCGTTGGCAGCATCCCTTCGCGTGTCTCATCGCAGGACCGACGGGCTCCGGCAAAACGCACTTCGTCCGGAAGCTCCTTCAACACGCCGACAGCATGATCACCCCACCTATTGCCCGAGTCGTGTGGTGTTACGGAGAATGGCAGGCAGCGTATGCAACAATGCCCCACATCACGTTCGTGGAAGGCCTACCCAACCTGGCCGATTTGGAACCCGACACCTTGGTGGTTTTGGATGATCTCATGGCGGAGACGGATGCACGGGTCACCCAACTCTTTACCAAAAGCAGCCATCATCGACGGCTCAGCATCATCTACATTGTGCAGAATCTGTTCAGTAAAAACAAAGAACATCGGAACATCTGCTTAAATGCCCACTACCTGGTGGTCTTCAAAAACCCGAGAGATACCACTCAACTGCTGCACCTGGCGAGACAGATATATCCCGGCCGCACACCGTTTGCGTTGGAAGCCTTTAAAGATGCCACAACCCTCAGCACGGGTATATGCTCTTCGACCTCAAGCAAGCCACCCCCGACCACCTTCGACTACGGACCGGCATCTTTCCCGGGGAGACCCACCACGTGTACTTGCAAAAATAATGTAAACACACCCACAGTGGCGCCCCCAGCTGGAGTGTGTGTGTTTGATGATGGAGATAATAAAAAGAATGAATACCACAGCTGGGTTGATTTTTTGTCTCTGAGGTGGATAAAAAGGGTAGAGTTGTGGGTTCTGGCATTAGTTGTACATGATGTCTGCGCGAGTACGGAAGCATGTTCCAACGCTCCGTGTATTGAAGACGGCCCCACCCGAGTTGGTCCGAACCATTGTACGCTGTGCGGACCCTGACCTTGTACGCTGTCTGTGCGAGATCGGGTACAACCTGTTAAAAGGCAACGTACCACTGACTCCGGCTCAGAAGACCAAGTTGGCCAAGCATAAGACAGGTCTCCGAACCCTAGTCCATAAGCGGGTCCCACAAACACAAAAGAAAAAGGTGTTACAGAAAGGCGGCTTTCTCGGGGCCATCTTAGCATCGTTGGCCGCTTCCGTGTTGGGTCCAGTATTGGGTGGACTCTTCGGCCGACAATGAACCACACGAAAACAATGGTCCTCGTCGAACCTCGGTTGCTTCAAAACCTCCAATCGCCCTACCCTGTGCCACCTACGGTGAAGACCATAAACACCCTCGATGGAGAGATGCAACAGATCTTACAGAGACCGGGGTTAAGCGACAGTGAGAAAGTACAACGGTACAATGAGACGCTTCAACGGTACATGACGTTCATGGACCAATACAAAACCCTCTACCCCACCACCACCACCACCACCACGCGACACACCGCCGACCTCAGCACCGCTCCAACAGCCGCCATTACCAGGGGTACCACCCACAGCCCCACAGTGGGTGGAAGACGAAGTGCTGAAGAGTGTACCTGCATCGTTCAAGAAACAAGCTGGCCTGGTATTACAACGGATGAAACAGAATCCTGACATGACTTGGAATGATAAAGGCGAACTCCTGGTACAGAATCAGGTGGTCCCCGGCACCCACATGACGGATTTAGTGAATGACCTGATGCGTAAACGGAGATCGCACACGGATCCTCGAGGATGGGAGGTCTTCGCTCAAGGCTTGAAAGACATGCATGTACCACAGGAATTGGTGGGGAACCCCCACCGCTGGGCCTTTATGCAGCAAACCCAGCAATCGCCGAGTCGTGCACCACGACAGATTCCACAACCTTGGGAAACCGACTGGGAACCGGAGTCACCCCCCAAAACTCCACCACCACAACGGGCACCTTCTTTTCAGACCTTTAAAAACCACCCTTGATCAGGACACCCCACATCTCCAGAGCCGTGACACGTAGCAAGTCAACGCGACGAACACGACGCCGGACACAACCACCCAAGGTCTGGAACACCGTGGCCAAGTATGTGACTCAATTTCCACAACCGTTGCATTTACCTGGCCGGTGGGAATGTGGACTGGTGGATATTCAGTACCCTTACTCGTGGTACAACGTGCGAGCCAATGAAGTGTGGTACGAGTTGACCTACGAAGGAAAAGACACCCGACTCACTCTCCCCGAAGGCCAATACGATACTCCCAAGGAGTTCATGGGTGGGCTGTCAACACTGTTGCATTATAAGGCTCTACGGGAGGTCACAAATACTTCAAAACCCATCAAAGCCTATCCCTTCAAGAATCACGTGAACTTCGATTACAACGCACACAACGACAAGGCAGAGCTTATCGTCACCGCCAACGCGAGTGTCGTACTGAGTCCTATCCTGCAGCAAATGCTGGGTTTCGATCTACGGACGTTCGCTGGTCCCACCGCCCACCAAGGCGAGATCCCGATGGATATGAAGTCGGGTATGTACGGACTCTACGTCTACTCGGACGTGGTGGACAACCACATCGTGGGTGATATCAACACACCTCTGTTACGGGTGGTGCCCATTAAAAAGTTGTATGGAGATCAAGTCACCCACAGTTTCACCCACATGCTCTTCCTGCCTGTACGACAAACCCACATCAACACGATCACGGTGGATATAAGAGATGACACGGGACGACCGGTGGCATTCGAACGCGGGAAAGTGGTGGTGACACTTCATTTTCGACAAGCACGTGCTCCCCACTTTGCATAATGAAGGTGCCTTACGAGTGCGATGCACGCAGCTATATGGACTATTATGCCCAACAGGCCGGGGGTGGCTTTCCGGTGTTTAGTGGTGCACGCATGCAACGTGGACATGGACTGGGGAACATACTCGGCAGCATCGTCAAAACGTTCCTGCCCTTGGTGACGCGTGGGGTGAAAGCAATCGGCAAACAAGCGGTACGCAGTGGACTGCAAGTGGCCGGTGATGTCTTGGGGGGTACGGCACCCAAAGAAGCCTTGAAACGGCGGGCCAAAGAAGCGGGAGGCGTCTTGGTGGCCAAAGCACAACGTACCGTAGGGAATAAAAGAGCTGCCCCACCGAGACCACGCACCAGTCGACGACCGACCCAGCGACGACGCACATCGAAGACCCAGGATATCTTTTCTTAAACATGTCCTTGATCCACGCAGAGTCCTGCCCCTCCACCAACAGTGAATTTGATTTGTGGACCGTGCCGCCCACACAGACCAGTGCCGAACAAGGATTATGGGTGGAGCATCTCCCGCTGTCCAGCATCAACGCAACAGGGCCCATCGAGTTCACCATCAGTAATGCGGATACGACCTATGTGGATTTAGCCCATACCTACTTGTATGTGAAAGCCAAGATCGTCAGTGGAGATGGCACCAGAATCGTCGACCAAGCAACGGTGGGCCCGACGAATCTCTGGCTGCACTCGATGTTTCAACAGGTGGATATATTTCTCAGCGACAAACTCATCAGTGACTCGACCAACACGTACCCCTATCGAGCCTACATCGAGACGCTGTTGTCGCATGGGCGAGAGGCTAAAAAATCTCAACTGACAGCCGCTTTATTCTACCAGGACAAAGCCGAGCACATGGGCGCAGAGAACGACAATACGGGATATAGCAAACGGAAGGCTTTGACCGCGAACGGCGTCTCGGTGGATATGATCGGTCGACTGCACGCAGACATGTTCATGCAAGACCGATACCTCTTGAACAAGGTTCCCATCAAAATCCGACTGATACGGGCGCCTCCGACCTTCGCCTTGATGGCCACTAACGTAGAGGCGCATGTAGCTGACTATAAGATTGTCATCGAAGACGCAGTCCTGTATGTCCGAAAAGTGAAACCGAATCCAGCCGTTCAATTGGGACACATGAAAGCCTTGGAAACAAAACCAGCCCAGTACCCTATCCGACGTGTGCAAACCAAAGTGTTCTCTGTGTCTGCTGGAAATATGAGCGCCAACAAAGACAACCTGTTCCTGGGGGAACTACCCAAGCGATTGATCCTGGCCTGTGTGGAAAATACCAGTTTCAGTGGAGCCTACCCAGAGAATCCGTTTGACTTTAAACATTTCGGCATCAATTTTGTGGCCCTGCATGTGGATGGACAACAGGTGCCAGCCACGGGCTTAACCCCGAACTTTGGGCGCGCGAATTTCATTCGAGCCTATCAGAGCCTGTTTACAGCCACCGGTCAAATCAAACAGGACGAAGGGAATTTCATCAGTCGGGAGGACTACGGGAACGGATACACGTTGTTCTGTTTCGATCTGACCCCCACCTTAGAGAACGACCATCAGCTGGCCCTGGCCAAGCAAGGCAATTTACGGTTGGAAATCCACTTTCAACGAGCCCTGGCGACCACCGTCAATGTGATCTGCTACGCCGAGTTTGACAACATCATTCAAGTGGACAAGGCGCGCAACGTGCTGTGTGACTTCTCCACCTAACATGGATACAGACCAGATAAGCACCGTGCTGGAGAATGACCCAGAGACACGTATGATGTTTCAAGGGGTGTTCGCCCGAGATGTGTTTCCATTAGACCGTGTGTATCCTGCTGCTTACGTTCTCAACACGGACCCGATGGAGCGACCCGGTGAACATTGGGTGTCCGTGTACTTGACAGAACAGCATGGCAAATACTTTGACCCGTACGGCCTGCCACCCCTCCATCCCGATTTAACAGACTTCATGGATCAAGGCACAGAGACGTGGTGTTGGAACAGTCAAACGTTGCAAAGCCTGACCAGTAGCGTGTGCGGACAATATTGCTTGTTTTACCTGTACCATCGATGCCGGGGAAGACCCTTATCTACCATCGTACAGATGTTTGACGAGTACCCCAAGGCCGAGGACCGCGATGTACTCGTATATGACTGGGCCGCCCATCATTTCAATGTACAAGCCCTGTTCTGGGCTTGAATTCTTTCAATGTACACACGCCCGCTGTTCTGGGCTTAAGTTTAAAAGCCCCCTGTTCTGGGCTTCAGTTTACAAGCCCCCCTGTTCTGGGCTTCAGTTCTTTCAATGTACAAGCCCCTTGTTCTGGGCTTGAGTTTTCACGTGGTTGTTCTCACGTTGTTGTTGTTACTGAATAAAAAAGAAAATGAGATCTCACCAAAAAACCCTGTCTTGTGTGTTTTATTCATAATGCATCAATGCCCAATGTGGAGATTCAGTGAAACTGAAATCAGTGGTGTAGGATGGGGCCAAAATGTAACCCATCAAGGTTAGAATGCAAGAGCACTATAGTAAAAATAGAGAGCCAATGAAATCAGCCCACAGACCAAGTACGTGTTTTTGGTCTAGGTTTGGAGCGGGCATTTCATTGAGGTGCGTGTATACGGTGAGTGAAGAGACTCGTCCAACACGTATAGATTAAGTTGATGACTATAAGTTCTATGTTGTCGATTTAACCTCTCCCTACATTGACGCGCGCGCGCGCGCGCTGCGGCCGGAGAACCCGCGCGCGCGCGCTGCGGTGGGGGCCGGGGCCCGCCGGGGCCGGAAAAGTTGAAGATCGTTTTAGTGAAAACCGGAAGTGACGTCACACACTTGCGCAGACCCACCACACCACGTGAACGCCATTGTAGAGAAAAAAACCCCAGTACATGACAGACACAGACAAGTCTAGACATGGCCAGAGGTCACGCCCCATTCACCCCAACCGGAAGTGACGTCACACACTTGTTCATTGGACCATTAGTGGCGCTCCTAGCTCCAAAACGTCTAGCGGGACCCATACAGGGTCCAGTTTTCGACACTAGGTGACCACATCCCGACGAAATGGCCAGTTTTCGACACCGGATGTGCCGCCATCTTGAACATACGTGCCGCCATCTTGGATAGGTCCCATAATGCACCGGGTCAAAATACTCGCTTCTGATTGGCTGAGAGCTCTGTGACGGATTTGAAATACTCGCTTCTGATTGGCCGAGAGCTCCGCATTGCTGTCTGCGCATGATATTCCTACCGTACATCCAACCCATCAGATGGCCCTTCACGAATGCTTCACTTTGATACCTCACTCGACCACATCGGACCATTAGGGGCTCCCCTAGCTCCAACACGGCTATGTTCATACCCTTGGGCCACCACGCATGCGCAGAATGCCGATATTTCAACCCCACACCCAGCCCATCAGATGCCCCTTCACGAATGCTTCACTTTGATACCTGATTCGACCCCATCGGACCCTTAGTGGCTTCCCTAGATGCCAAAACGTCTATTTTCATACCCTTGGGCCACCGCGCATGCGCAGAATGCCGATATTTCAACCCCACACACAGCCCATCAGATGCCCCTTCACGAATGCTTCACATTGATACCTCATATGACCCCACTGGACCAATAGTGGCTCCCCTAGATGCCAAAACGTCTATTTCCATACCCTTGGTCCACCGCGCATGCGCAGAATGACGCTATTTCAACCCACTAGTCCAGTGAGATGCCCCTTCACGAATGCTTCACTTTGATACCTCACTCGACCCCATCGGTCCATTAGGGGCTCCCCTAGCTCCAAAACGTCTATTTTCATACCCTTGGGCCACCGCGCATGCGCAGAATGCCGATAGTTCAATCCCACACCCAGCCCATTAGATGCCCCTTCACGAATGCTTCACTTTGATACCTCATATGACCCCATTGGACCATTAGGAGCTCCCCTAGCTCCAAAACGGCTATTTCCATACCCTTGGGCCACCGCGCATGCGCAGATTGCCGATAGTTCAACCCCACACCCAGCCCACCAGATGCCCCTTCACGAATGCTTCACTTTGATACCTCACTCGACCCCATTGGACCATTAGTGGCTCCCCTACATCCCAAAACGTCTATTTCCATACCCTTGGGCCACCGCGCATGCGCAGAATGCCGATATTTCAACCCCACATCCAGCCCATTAGATGCTCCTTCACGAATGCTTCACTTTGATACCTCACTCGACCCCATCGGACCATTTTATCTAGGGACTACTTTTTCTCCGCGGAAGCTTTTTCCGGAGACCGAATCACCGCCAAAACCGCGGCCAGACCGCATCACCGCGGATGAATACATCCTGAATACATCCCCTCCAACAATTGGAACTCTCCTGTGCTGGAGGTAGCTTTTGGTGATTCTGCCGGAACTATATATTTTGACCACCCCACCCCACAGCCGCCATTTTGACCACCCCACCCCACAGCCGCCATTTTGACCACCCCACCCCACAGCCGCCATTTTAACCACCCCACCCCACAGCCGCCATTTTGACCACCCCACCCCACAGCCGCCATTTTGACCACCCCACCCCACAACCGCCATACTTGACCTCTCTCAAAATACTCGCTTCTGATTGGCTGTCGCTGTGACGTCACAGAGGTCATATGCAAATTTTTGATGTCAATATGCGCCCAAAAGCTCTTTACCTACTACTGCTGTGACAACTCGTACATTGGAGATTGGTGAGCTGTATCATCGTCAGATATAAATGACGGCATTTAACACAAATGACTAGTCTGTAAGGCCCGATGTCAACCCAGCATCAACTTCCTACAAATACCAACATATATCAAAGACCAAAAGGTCTGTACAGGGGGCGGGCCTCGGGGACGAAAGGTCCACCAGCAGAATCGCGCCATATACAGGTAAAAATTACAACACATATAAGGGGAGTGGGAAGAGGTGCCGACATACTGACAGAGCCACATGACTTCACAGTATAGTCTTCCGGTTAACCTATTCTAAAGCACATACCAACGATTCGTGATATGTGTTGTATCTCAGGTACGCTTTTATTGTACCTGTTCATGTGGCAACTTGAATGATATGACCACACGGCCCCTAGCACCGGCATAAGCGGTATCAAATTCTCACTACAAACGATTGGGCTATCTACTCATTGCAGTGATCCTATTGTATATTGTAGCTATTATCTCACTGGAGTAAACCGACATATTGTCAGGGGACTTGGGTCCTTGTTAATTCTCAATTCCGGGATAACGAATTACAAACGTCTGCTCCGTCATTCATCAGTCAGCCGTCCTCCATTAAAGAATATCCGCGTCCATAATTCAAAGATCTATTCCATATTCCATATAACAGCATTAGCTGATCCAGTGTTGCTGTTTATGTTTTATGATCCATCTGTGTCGATCATGTATTTCTCAAGTTATTGTCAAAGTATTCTAGTGTTATAGAATTAATCGAGTTTGGGCTTTCCCTCTTACTGGTCATACCATTGGGTGCTAGATCTACAGTTTGAGCCGTAGTTGCCAAGCTGTCACGACGGTGAGATTACAAGCGTCTGGTCCGTCATTCATAATTCAGCCGTCGTCCATTAAAGGGTATCCGCGTCCATAATCCGAAGACCTATTCCATATTCCATATAACAGCATTAGCACCAAATTCAAAAAGACAATTATAGTATACATAAACATAGGCCAGTTTCCTGCAAGAGGGAAACGGTCAACAGTTTCAATGATGCCGGCAAGACATCATGATGTTCCAAAAATATCAAATCCGTATCGCTGATCAGTAGCACTGGTTACATCTAGCTAATTAGCTCTAATTAGCATTAGAGGCATTAGCTCCGGAATGTCATTTAGTTAGAGTTTGACAAGAAACTAGAAGTTTAATGTTTGGATATGTCAGTTTTTTTACGGTAAGAGTTACAAGCATAGGTTTATGATGTGTATGGCGCCTGACCACTAAAACATTTTGGCCAGTTATTGTTTACTTAATATACACAATAAAAGTATCTGTAGTAATAGTAACATTTATGCAATGCACTGAGGAGCGGGGTCCCGCAAGGTTAAATTCTTGGACAAATAAATAGTACAACTGACTTACTCCATATTATTCTTTTTGCAGATGATACTAGTGTTGTGTGTTCATCTAGTAATTTGAATGATGCTGTTAATACCATGTCGCATGAATTAGATAAAATCCATATACGTGGTTCTCTGCAAACCGCCTGCCATTTAGTGTAAGGAAAACAAAATATATGATAGTTAGCCCAAATAGTAAATATCTTAGACACCCTGTTCATCTAAGTATATATGAACACGAAATCGTAGAGGTAAACAATTTCAAATTCCTTGGTATTATTTTTAATAATAAACTGAACTGGACCACACACATCGATTACATTTGTAAAAAAGCTGCCAGAAAGATTCGGATTATTAATCATATTAAAAATTCGGTTAACAAGAAAACTCTGTATATCCTATATTATTCCATGATATATCCTTACCTATCCTATTGTAACATCATCTGGGGTAACACGTTCATCACTCACCTGCCACTCTTAGTTTTACTGCAGAAACGTGCAATCCGAGTCATCACCTTATCTGATAAACGCGAACATACTCAACCTGTCTTTCTTACACTTAACATATTACCGCTGCTTAAACTAAACCTCTACGTCAGTCTGTTTTTAGTGCCCTGATATCTTGCCATTACGCTTTCGTGACTACTTCACTACTCACCGCTGTCCAGCCTAGCTTTCACCATCAATATACCTGTCGCCACCGTAAACACGTATATTTTCATGGGATAGAACAAGCCCCATGGGGTTTTATTCCCGCCAGTCTATTTTGATTAATTATGTATTATCTTTGTATTATTATCTGGTGAATAAGAAAAAAGTTCAAAGTTCAAGTTCAAGTTCAGGTTCAAATTATATATTTCCATATTTTTATATCCATATGTATTATGGTCGCGGACATTCAATGCATTTTGCTGAGAAGCAACATAACTTGATAATGTGATGTCTACCACTGTAATATCACTTGTCTTTATTGCACCATGTAAGTTTCCTGTCTGTGTCTTGTGTGCTGTCCTCAGCTGTTTTATAGGGTGAATGGAGGGTGTCTGTTTCCATGCTGCTTCAAAGATTTCTTCTTTGAATTAGCAAAAACGCAACTTGGCTGGTTGGTGCTTAGTTGGTTCGTCGCGATATAGCTGAAATGTTGTTGAAACGACGTTAAATTCTATTCACTCACTTTTTTATGGTCGACAACTGAATACTGAATGACGGACTAGACGTTTATATTTCCTCTTTGTTGCCAAACGAATAATCGTCAAAAGTTCATCCAATTCATCTGATATTGAATCAGTGTAAAATTGTCAACATTGCAATATATTGTAATATAATTTGTAGATCCTGGACAAAAACGTTTTCCAGCGCGTTAAACATTTTGACATGTTAGTATTTTTATCAATACATTTTTGTAGTCACAATGTTAGCTTTGTGCTAAATGTTGACCCCAGAAGGCGAAAATATGTAAAAACAATTAGCGGAAATGCTTTGAAATGTCTAGATAATCTATGCCAACTTTCATAATATATTGTACACACACAACCTAGAATTCGAAGCAATTAGTGACTTGAAAAGAGTGCTGTATTTGCAAAAGCAGCTTCGGTTAGGCGGATAGACCAATCGAGTGGCCTTTAGTTCAAAGTTGTTGATCCTGAAACTTGTCTGCTGGAGACATAGTCGTCGTAGTATGGATCCGATTGATCTTCACTTAGCTGCAGTATTGCAGTGAACTTTATATCTTCAAAGATTATTACAGCGTACGTTATATAGTGACAGTTTCAGTCTTTGGTTTATTGCAGGTGTATTCCTCATTCCATATGTGTTTGCGGTGCTGGTCATCGGAATTCCCGTGGTCTTCCTGGAATCTGCAATGGGACAGTTCATGTCACGCGGCACCATCATGGCATGGAAAATAGCGCCTCTCTTTCAGGGTAAAGTATTCACCTTATCCCAATTGTATGTTGCAATAATATGAAGCACTGGACTCGTATACAGACCGCTGAATCGACATCTGCGCTCATTCAAATTCGACAGAGAATGCCTCGGCCACTTTGCAGCGGTATACGAGTACACTCATCTTCATTTTATCCAGCCAATTTCTACGTTCCTACTTCGAACCCGACTTAATTTATCTGACCACCTTCGGTGTTCAAAATCCGAGGTGTAGATTTCACCTACGAACGAGAGACAAACCAATCAGAATGTACACGTTGATTGAGAGTAGAGTGACTTCATCCTCTATTAGCGGCGTCCTAATATGGTGCCCACTATATAGGTCAGCCAATCAATAACGCTCTTGTGCGACCCATTTCCAATTTCAAATGTTTTCAAGGTCAGTTATTATAAGTTTTATAAGGGCCAGATATATCAAGGGAAGTTCAATGTGGGAACGTAGAAATTCGCTTGATAAAATGAAGATGGAGTACACTGGGAGTAACCTCCTATTTCCGGCGTTATTTTACATTTTGGAACATCATGATGTCTTGCCGGCATTATTGAAAACTGTTCATCGCTTCTCTCTTGCAGGAAACTTGCCTGTGTTTATGTACACTATCAGTGTTCTTGTTTTATTATTTGCTGCTAGTTATAATGCTGTTAGATGAAATAGGTCTTTGGATTATTGACGTGAAGATTCGTTAATGGACGAAGGCTGAATAATGAATTGCGGACCAGACGCTTGTAATTTGGATGTCTATAGCCGATCCACATGCCGGTCGGCTTCTGTGTGCCTGTCGGTGTGTAACCGGTGCTAGGGGCCGTGTGGATACTTCATTGTATCCACATGAACACCAGCAATAAAAGCGCGGCTGAGATACTAAGGCTACGTCCGAGAATCCACCGTATTCTTGGGTCTGAATGTGAGGCGCTGGTGGAAGCTTTCCTGCAGTGGAGTTAAGTGGTTGCTTTTTAGTCACCAGACGTCTTCAATTTTGCCCACCTCTTGCACATCGCTCCAATTTGTAATTTTTTACCTTTTTTAGAGACAACTGACAACACCAACGCCAAGATCAAAACTTTTACCTCTCCATATCTCGCACACCAATATAAATTGTCAGCTTCTGTAAAGAGTCACCAGGAAATTTGCACTGACAAGTTCTTGGTAGGTAGTTCTGATTGGCTGAAGCTCCATAATCATAATCGGTCCGATTAGTGTGAAACAACTGTTGATAGACCCTCCGAGTAACAATTCCTGTACTAGTCGAAGCGATCACTAGCTTCTGAAACAATATAAAAATATGCTAATATCTTAAAAGCGTCTAGTCTATCATTCAATATTCAGCCGTAGTCAATTATAGAATTTCCGCATCAATAATCCAAATACCTATTTCATATAACAGCATTGACACCAAATTAAAAAAAGAAGAAAAAGAAAACACCCCCCCCCCACACACAATCATAGTATACATAAACATAGGCTAGTTTCCTGCAAGAGAGAAGAGGTCAACAATTTTTCAATGATTGGCAAGAAATATCCATAAAGTTCATGTTAATCAAATTTACACAAATACTACTTGAACATGCATTAGAAGGAATTCATTCGAGCATATGGCTAATATTATTTGAAGTGCTATATTTCTGGTATTGACAGGAGTAGGTTGTGCGATGACGGTCCTCAACATCTTTACACAGTGTAGTTATGCAGTGGTTTTAGCCTGGGTGCTCTATTACCTATTCGCCTCTTTCACCACACGGCTTCCCTGGTCACATTGTGATAACGACTGGAACACGGAACACTGTATGGAAGGTTGTGTGTACGTCGGAAACAACGCTTCGGCAAACAGATCTGTGGAAGACATG
Organism: Hanleya hanleyi; assembly: GCA_036873755.1. NCBI lineage: Eukaryota > Metazoa > Mollusca > Polyplacophora > Lepidopleurida > Hanleyidae > Hanleya > Hanleya hanleyi. The sequence goes on from JAVTVY010023977.1 coordinate 14,095, forward strand.
TTTTCCCCCATACAAAATAAATCTCAAACCAACTGCGCTTGGGCCTCTCCTGCAGTCAATTCAAACAATACTAGCGGCGAATATGCTGCAACGTTCATGGATCCTGCCACGGAATATTGGGAGTAGGTTTGTTTTGTATTTTCAGCTATTTGTATGTATGATGCAACCCCTTGTCAATTTAACCCATTGGGCTAACCGTTAAAGTGTGCCTCAACGGTCCAGGGTCATTAGGAAATTCTGGGTAAAATATCGTTTACTGCATGTAAAACTGTGATTCATGGAATTTATGAAGATTTTATGGAAATAATTATTGATAATGCTATCATGGGAACACATTTATAAGCAGACCTGATGCTGGAATACTTGCAGATATATACTTCTAATATCTTTGGAATATATACTATTACTTGTTTATAGGTTTTTGCACACGATGATCGTCTCTCTTTGGCACAATTCTTGCTTAGAAATATGGCTACAATATCATCAATGAATAAGGTTTATATTTAGGTACCTCCACACGTTAACGAATTCAATACACCGAATGTGCAGTAACACAAATTTACGTGATTAATATCCACTATCAAGATCTCATTCAGTTTCTGAAAAGGTAACCATGTTTCTGAAATTATTGATAGCCGAGACCCAGGATTGCCATCCAATTTCCTGTGAACTCAATGTAATATAAAAAAATAGAAGACTATCTACGAAATGTAGATATGCCATCATTTGTTAGCTAATTATCCCCTGCGACATTATTAAATCTCATTTGCATGTCATGTGACAACCGCCCTTTGCAATATGTCGGCACGCAGTAAACGCTAAACCTCTCTGAACAGAATGTCAATGCCAACGTTACGCATAAAATATTCGTTTGACAAGTGGAGAGTGCACATCATAGCATCCGTCTATAACGAAAACTATAAAAACAAAAAGAGTACTGTTCAACTGCACTTCACAGCAATAGCTTTCTACGCTAAACGAGATACGTCACGTTCAAGAACGCCTATTCCAATTAATTTTACAAAAATAAATAAGCCAAAACCGAAAAATAACTGATACAATAACTTCTTCCAAGAAAATGGCTTGCAATGATCGCATGAACGTGTCCATTGTTCACTTTCGGCGGTTGCCGGATGGACCAGAAATCCACCTGCTCTCTCTATGTATTGAACTAGTTTACGGCTAGTCCCGAAACAACACTCTATATTCTGACATGCATTGTTCAATTTGGCTTTAACAGGGATTTCTTTGACCATATTCATTGTTTCGAATGTCCTTTGGACAGGTCTACTGTCGGGTTTAGAATTCTCTTTTGATATCAAGCCACTTACGGAATCGCAATGAAGAAATGTTCTAGCCGACTGGTATTAGAGGACCCATTCAAGGGCCTTGATTATACCAACTGGTTTACTAGAGTATACAGCCATGTTGCCTTGTAGCTTAAAACCTATCTGGATGCCGAGTTTTGGGATAACGAATGCAGATCCTTTATTGCAACTTGTATTTTTGGAACCGTCAGTGTATATTTTAAGGTGATTTTTAGTCGGGATTCCGACTATTGTGGCCACTGCTGTTTGAAGTTGTCCCGTGCACTATACCGAAAACGACATCAGGTAATGTATTGATATACGACGTTAGCTGTGACGAGGCCACCTGCGGATGATGCCATCCATAATTCGGCCATAGAGTTCCATGGAAGTTAGCAACGTGTGATCTCTAACAAAAACATACGCGGTCGACATCGGGAACGAAAGTGGCCAATAGGCACATGGTTAGAGATCTGTTGAGGTTCGCATTCAATTCGATAAATAATTTGGTATTTAGTGTAATTATTATTTGATCTGTACTATTGATTTGGAGTTGCCTGTAATGTGCTGTAATAATTCTTTTAGTTGCTACTCTAAATTATAGTTGTCTATATAAAGTTGGAGCTTGAGTTTGGAATTTCCTGGAGCAATTTTACTTGGAGTAGCATTTCATGGAGTTGCATTTCTTCGAAGTTGTTTTTTAAAGAGTTTAATTCAAACTGATCGCTTGAAGTAAACGCTTCACGTCTGATACACAAACTGTGGTATATAATAAAGATGTCAGGTAGTTGGAAGTAACGCCAAAATGACTGGCGCTAGTTCCAGGATAAAAGATCCGCACAGCATACCGTCTAAATTTGATCCCTGATCAATAATACATCGATACAATAGAACCCAGAAGAGGGTCTAGTAGAGGTGTACCAGCTGTCGTGTGTGATCCGAATAGACGGCTAACTTATAGAAAAAAGCATGGTAGTTTTGTTTGTTTGGCCTGTGAATTTCGTTCAAGCTTTTGGACTCCTCGGAATTTTGGCGATAATTTGAAATATTACAATTGACAGAATGAAGTTCGGCAATGTGTAGGTCACCATAAAGGCTTGTGCGTCTCAAACACCATGGCCCCACAATAGGTACTCTCAACGAACGACGAAGATATAAATCTGTTTCGAATGGCCACATGTTGCTTCGAATTATGAATTCGGGTCTCTAGTGACATCTTCTGCTCGACTCCCGCACAGCCTCATTCCCACTATCCGTGAACTTCTTTCACATAGTGGAAATCTTTTTTAATCAATACTTTTGTATCCTGCTCCAGCTTGACCAAGTTTCTCTGGGTATTCCTGCATTTACCTCCAAGTTACCCCATGTTGAGGAGTTTACTCCATCAGACGTCCACGATTTAACCTGATCTGTCGTCACAGCTCCCGAGCTAGCGTATCTAATTCCGCTTAAGCCGGTGCTAGGGGCCGTGTGGACACTTCATAGTCTCCACATGAACAGCTGCAATGAAAGCGCGACTGAGATACTAAGGCTACGTCCGAGAATCCACCGTATTCTCGGGCCTGAATGTTTGGTGCCGAGGGATGCTTTCCTGTAGAGTCATATGGTTGCTTTTAGTCGCCAGACGTCGTCAATTTTTCCCACCTCTTGCATATCGCTCCAATTTATGTCAGTAAATCCATTATCACACCTTTCATTATAAACCCGACTAACAGCACTTTAAGTAGTTTCATTCCAATTGCTCTCTATATATTCAAGGGTAGTGACTTTTATATGCTTTGGGTTGTCCTTTTTAGTGGTGTGGTTGTGCATGTTTGTGTCCGCGAGATTTGAATTTCATGTTCGTTCGTCTATTGTATAACTGAGAGACGAGTTTCCATTCCGCTTTCAGATATTCTTAAAGAATTGTAAGATGGGTGATTACAGCACTTGGATATGTTTTTTTCCTGCATAGTTCATGGACAACTCCATCATCTTACGTGTAGGGGTTTTTGTTTGGCTTCTATTTGTAAACTACTTAACTACATACATGTAGTTCCTTTGAACTTTGTGGATATTTTAAAGCCGAATATTGGAAGTTATCTCCCCCTATTAACAGGGCTTGATGTGCTGATTGGTAGACGACTGATGTTTGATCTGGTGAGAGTTTTATATAATTTGATTATACTATGTTTATTGGCCAACGGTTTTCCGTGAGGCAGTGTCGTCAGCAAATAGGGATTGTTCAATTTCGGCGTTTAACCCGTTTATAAGGATATTAAATGGGTTCGGACTGATCACGCTGCCTTGTGGGAGTACAGTTATCTACGTGACGGTCCATCAACATGGTGTTTCAATTAGAAGTTTCGGTGATGTAGGAAAGTTTTGTATCGAGTGGTGTATCTTACCCTTAACCCTACCAGGCCTGGGAGGGAGGGGCCAAAATGGCCCCCTACTAAACTTTCTGAGCTATCTCCGGAACGACAAAAAAATGGAGAGCTGAAACTCCGTAACTTTATAATTTATCATATTGGGGTCATTTTGAGCCTATTTGCGTAACCCCCGAGCAGAGGATCATGGCTAAATTCAAGATGGCGGCCACGTGAGGTACCAGAAAAGTGCTGTTTTTGTCATATTTCTTCAAAATTTCTGCTTTTCCGCGATGAAAAGTGGGCAAAAATTATTTTATTTCACATCACATTAATATTTGCTAATTTATCAAGCAGTTTTTGCGGAGAAATTGCATAAATAAAAAATTCGGAAGATCTGACCGAAAAATCGACCAAAAATGTCGTTTTTGAATATGACGTCACTGTGACGTCATGAAAGCGGCCATCTTGGAATTTTTTACATTGTCTGATAGAGCTTGACCCAAGGGTATAGTGTGGTAAGTTTCAGCTCCCTACCTCAATGGGTAAGAAGAATAATGAGGGGGTGTGGGGTGTGGGGAGGGGGGGGGTCATTTCTCCTCCCCCCAGGCCTGGACAGGTCCCAAAAACCCAGGCCTGATAGGGTTAATGTCTAGGTTATTTAGTTGGGTAATTATCCCATCCTGCCATACACGGTCAAGTGCTTTTTCCTATCTCCAGGAAGATGCAAAATTTGTGTTTGGTGTTTCCCTTTCTGATTGTGTTTAGCAAAATGTTCTGTTGTGCTTCTTTTCTTTCGAAAACCGCTTTGTTGTTCAATAAATTGTTGCTTTCCCAGTGATATTCATGTTAATTTTGCGTTATTTTACATAAATTTGACGTGAGAAAGATTGGTCTGTATGAATTACAGACTGATGGGTCTTTACCTGGTTTTGGTATTAGGGAAACAATAGATTTAAGAAATGATGTTATTCGCCCCCTTGTCCTAAAATATAAAAGTTTTCATACTAACCGTGGGTCAAATAACCATTGAACACGCCTATGAAAACATTATCCATATTCTATTGCACTACTCAAATTGATTACAACGAAATGTTGTAAAATACGGTAAACTTTGACAATCTTCCTCCCTTTGTTGAAAAGTGCCTTCCGTATACGTATCCGTATCCGTGACAATATCAGTGGACGAGTTGATGTGGTATCTCAACTTGGAGATGATTCTGTTACCTGAGACAGGCTGTGTGAAACATACGTGGATATAAGTCTATTTGTGTCAAGTTGTTGATCAATTTCACGATGAAAACAACGGTTAAACTTGAGAAAGAAATGCCATCTTGCAATATTTATTTGTTTGTTTATTCGACCTGCGCTTGACACGTGCTGATTTCACACAACAATTCTAGAAAATTTCAGATATGGCACCAGTATTATAGAATTCCATATAATTGGAAATCCATATGATTAAGGTTGGTCTTTCAGCTGACATTAATTAGTTAAAAAAAATAGTTCGTAGATCTGGTTTGGCAGGTGTTTGAGGAGTGTATAGCCAAATTTGTCTGAATTCAACTTACGTTCCTGTAATATTCATGCAAAATTACGCAAGGCCTAAATATAAACAATCAACACCTGTAGACACGCTGCTGTCTCTAATCCTGTTCGTGCGCCATCTGTCAGACTGTCTAACAAAACTCACATATTACAATAAATCAGGTCATTGTTACGTGCCTAAAACATGCCTTAGTTTTACAGAATGTAGTTTTCCGCACACCTCGTTCATCACCTACATGTACCAAACTTTTAACACACAGAACATCAGCAGCTTTATGTTATTTCTTGTACTTGTTTTTGTATATTTATCTAGTTATTTATCATGCACTGTGATTCTAGGTCAGTCAGTCTATATCATTGCATTGCCTTATGGATAATAATATTAATACGGGGGATGCTCCACTCCCTGATTTGTTATCATTTCTTCCGTTTTTTTAACGACGAAATTTTAACAGAAACTATTCCCGACACTTTTCTGCTTTCTCCGATGAATCTTGAATTTCTAGATAACATGTGTTTGAATCCGCTCGAATTAAATGACATCGACCATTGTAAAGCGTTGACTGATGACAACGATGTCAAAATAGCTCATTGGAATAATGTTAATAGTCACCCGTCAAACTATTACAATGAGGCAACTTTCCTCCCTGATACAAACATACTGCATGTTCAAAGTAATGAAACTGCATTGTCCTCTTTGCACTTAAATGCCAGAAGCCTTAAAAAGCATTTCTCAGAAATTACTGGTTTCATACATAATTTAAAATTCGAATTTTCTGTTCTGGGTTTTTCCGAAGGTTGGCTAAATCCTGCAACTGAGAAGTTATTTGACATACCTGTCTATTTTCCATTTTCATCATCATAGTCCAGTAAATCAAGCGCATTTTTGGGGTCAACCCACCACAAATTGCAATAGAATTTATTTCACTGCTATGCATTTCAGAAAGGTCCCCAGAATAACATACTAAAAGTCTACAATCCCATATGCATAGGAAATATCTTAAATTTCAATTTGAAATTTCAGTGTTTACCTGTCTCTTGCTCCTATAAGAAAACCTTGTACCTGGTACTAAGCGTGAAAGAAATGGGTCATTACTTACACTCATTCCATTCGTTATCATATCAAGGTTATACTCAGCCTAAAATAATACCCTGACACGAAAATATTTATGGAGAAATTCAAAATGGCGGATGTATGGGGTCATTCTAAATCTGAACTTTTTACCATTTTCATGACAGTCCAGGGAATCTATCTGTTTTTTTTAGCTGGACCCAAAACAAATTACAGCAGAATTTTTTCACTGGTATGCATTTCTAATAGGTCCCCAGAACAACATACTAAAAGTCTAGCAAAATCTATTTGGTGGAGATACGACTTTTTCAAAAACAAAGATACACCATCATGCTTCATATAAGAAGGTAGAAAATATTGGTTTGTCTCTGAATAAGGACAGTTTATCATCGAGACATCCAATCAATACATGATGATCTAGGATACATTATTCTATGGTGGTGAAAACATTTGCACTCCCAATGGATTTGCTCATAAAAGTAGATAGCAAAACGATAGTTCAGCACCAGGGTATATAATCATACATGGTAATATCCTGCCAGTTGGCATTATTTCCATTAGCATTGTTATCCGAAAGGGAACTGACAAGCTGTGATATACTTGCTTTCAACCTATGACAATCACAGACAATAGTTCCATCAACTTGTAAAGATATAACTCTAATATCACAAGCACGTAGCAAGTGTCCGGTCCGACGTCCAATAGTGTTTGTACCTTGTTGAAAAAAATTTGCAACCTTGCCAATCAGGAGAGAGAGAGAAATTAGATTCAACGTCGCGTTTAGCAATAGTTCAGATATATAACGACAATCGCCAAACATTTATGATCCATCACAATTGTTTGTAAGACAAATGTTGTTGATGAAAGAAGAATAATTATGCAGATGCTAATATATCATTTAATTATCAAACAAATAATACTTTGAATTATAGGCAAAGTTGACGGCATAACTTATGTTTCATTTTACATTCTGGTACATGGTAACATTACTAGGGGAAGTGACTTCTCATACGTATAGTTGACGTCTTTTATTGTTATTCCTCATGAACACTGCCATAAGTTGAGAAATATTTCACAGCACTATCAATCCCAATACCAGTCTTCGCCAATGTCATTTTCAACGGTCTGGGTTTGATGAATTTGCACAGTTCAGTCGTTTGCATTCTCCACACACACTTGAACAATCCAGGCCATGATCCTTAAAGGCGCATCTGCTTCAGCTGCAATCCTTCTTGCAGTTTCACCTGATAACCTCAAGTAACCCCTGAAGCTAGTGGCAAATCAGTTTTCGCAAGGAGAAACCGATAGAATTGTCCACTCCCATTTTTGTGGCTGCAATGGATGGTCTTCCCCTCAAAAGTCAATTCCTTCGTCTGGGTTATTATTGTATAAACATATAAGCGTTTTCTATGCTGCTGCAATAAATGACCTTCGTCGGGACTCCCATGACCTGGATGAACACTTCTGCTTGTTGGAGAAATAGCTCAGTGAGAGTTGTCTTCTTCAAGGCAGCACCTTTGTCAATGTCATATGGTTGTAATACTGTGTCACAGCCCAGAATGGCATGCAAAAGCAACATATTTGTACAGACTTGCATTCCCAGCGCAGCCTTTGTCTTCATGACATTCCAAACTCTCCGACCCCGCTAGTGACATGGCCATTCAGTCAAAGAAAGACGAATTCCTAGCAAACAACGTCAACAAGTAGCTGTTCATTACTCTTATGGTTGACCAGTTGGAAAGGGCGGGATGTTTCATATGCACATGTTTTTATTGTAAAAGCTGCCGTTTAATCGTCTGAAAGCATCAACACTTTGGTTGGTGATGATATTGACCTGTTAGTTCTGCTCTGTTTTCATGCAGATATGGATGACTATGACATCTACTTTCAGCCAAGAGAGAATGCAAAGAAACGGATGGTTTGGAATGTCAAGAAGACAAAGGCTGTGCTGGGAATGTAAGTCTGCACAAATATGCTGTTTGTGCATGCCATTCAGGGCTGTGACACAGTATACTGACCATATGGCATTGGCAAATGTGCGGCCGTAAAGAAAACAACGCTCAATGAGCTATTTCGCCAACAAGCTGAAGTGTTCAACCAGGCCACCAGCATCAGCATCAGCTAGGTATCAAGGTTCGCGTGTTTAGAGTGGAAATGGGAAGACCATCCATCATCCATTGCAGCCACAAGAAGTTCCACTGGCACTCTTTGAGGTTATCAGGTGCAACTGCAAGAAAGATTGCAGCTGAAGAAGATGCATCAGTATGAGCATGGCCTATATTGTTGAAAATGTAAAATGAAACATGGTAAATGGCATGGTAGAACGTCATGGTAGAACATCAAATTTGCCTATAATCTAGATTATCATTTGTTTGATAATTAGATGATAGGATCTGCATAATTATTCTTCTCAAAACATATCTGACACACAATTGCGATAGATCATTAATGGTTTGCAGAGCTGTATTTTTCAACAAGGCACATGTTGTGATAATAGAGAGATATCTCCATTAGTGGGGTTGTGGAAATATTGTCTGTGACAGTTATCGGTTGAAGGACGAGAGATCCTGAAGGATCTTGGCGCCCACCATTGCCCGATAATTGTAAGCTAATGACAAGAGTATCTTTTTGTCCATTGTTACTAAGAACAAACGATTGATTTGTAATTTTGTTTATAGAATTTCGAATCTGAGCGAAAAAGATCGAAAAAGAGACACTGAAAAACACCAAGATATAATCTAAGTTTGAGGAGTTTCAAGATTTCTAGAAACTCTACTTATGTCGGTTGTTATAATACAAGAGAAATGAGCAAAGTTAGTCTGAAAGTGAATGTACATGTACGGAGGATCCTTCCTCTTCCTTTTGTAGTATTTTTTGTATTATTTATTTTTTTGCACGTGTCATCATTGGGTACTGGAAGCGAAGACAAATCTCTTTGACACTTTGGCATGAGCTATGAAACATACTTAAGATATTATAATTAGGAACGAATGCTAATTCTGTTCTGTTTATTGGGCTAGTTTGAGATATCTCTTTTAAGATACCATGCTCGAAAATAGTAAGATGGTACAATACTTAATACTGAGGGATCCGGTCCGCGCAGTAATGTTGAAACTTTGAAAGTGTCTGGATCCTGATTATCTCCCTAGGATCGAAACATGCAGTAGTCTACAGTTGTCGAGTTGTGACGTTGAGTCACAAGAGTGACGTCCCTTCATGTAGCCGACCCGCCGGCAGACGAAAGGGTGGGGCAGTTCACTTGCAACTGCATGGACTAAAGAAAACAGATTTAAAATTTGAAGAAATACATTTTAATTCCGAATTATTTGAACTCCTTGATAGGGAAGGTGAAGGTATGGATCTTCTCCATAGTCAATATATAGAATATGCCCCACCGTTTGATCCGCCGACTCTTGTGATGCAACGTCACAACTCGGGAATACCGTATGAAATTGAAGCGTAACTTGGATTTTCGAATCGGACCAAAAAAGGTATCTTGCCCAACTAGGCCCCATGTGGGACCTGTGTACCAAATTTCAAAAAGATCCATGAAGTATTTCCTGAGAATTCACGATAACAATGTTTCAAGGGGAAATTCAAGATGGCCACCTGGTGACCATATTGGATTTTCGAATCGGACCAAAAAAGGTATCTTGCGCAAGTGGACCACAAGGGAACCTGTGTACTGAGAAATCACGATAACAAAGTTTCATGGGGAAATCCAAAATGGCCCGCTGGTGGGCAAATTACATTTTCGAATCGGACCGGAAAAGGTATCGTGCACAACTAGACCCCAAGGGGAACCTGTGTACCAAATTTGAGAAAGACCCACGCAGTACTTCTGGAGAAATTACGATAAAGTTTCATGGAGAAATCCAAGATGGCCACCTGGTGGTCATATTGGATTTTCGAATCGGACCAGAAAAGGTACATTGCACAACTAGACACCAAGGGAAACCAGTGTACCAAATTTGAGAAACATCCATGCAGTAGTTCCAGAGAAATCGCAATAACAAATTTTGATGCGGAAATCCAAGATGGCCGCCTGGTGGCCATATTGGATTTCGGAATCGGACCAGAAAAGGTATCTTGCACAAGTAGACCACCAGGGGAACCTGTGCACCAAATTTGAGAAAGATCCATGAAGTACTTCCTGAGAAATAACGATAACAAAGTTTCATGGGGAAATCCAAGATGGCTGCCTGGTGGCCATATTGGATTTTCGAATTGGATCAGAAAAGGTATCTTGCACAACTAGACCCCAAGGGGAACCTGTGCACCAAATTTGAGAAAGATCCATGCAGTACTTCCTGAGAAATGACGATAACAATGCTTCATGGGGAAATCCAAGTTGGCTGCCTGGTGGCCATATTGGATTTTCGAATCGGACCAAAAATGGTATCTTGCACAACTAGACCCCAAGGGGAACCTGTGTACCAAACTTGAGAAAGATCCATGAAGTAGTTCCTGAGAAATCGTGATAAGGTTTCATGGGGAAATCCAAGATGACTGCCTTGTGGCCATACTGGATTTTCAAATCGGACCATAAAAGGTATCTTGCACAACTAAATCCAAAGGGGAACCTGTCTACCAAATTTGAGGAAGATCCATGCAATAGTTCCTGAGAAATCGCGATAACAAGGTTTCATGGGGAAATACAAGATGGCTGCCTGGGGGCCATATTGGATTTTAAATTCGGACTAAAGAAGGTATCTCGCACAACTAGACCCTAAGGGGAACCTGTGTACCAAATTTGAGGAAGATCCATGCAATAGTTCCTGAGAAATCGCGATAACAAGGTTTCATGGGGAAATACAAGATGGCTGCCTGGGGGCCATATTGGATTTTCGAATCGGACCAGAAAAGGTATCTTGCACAACTAGATCCAAGTGGAACCTGTGTACCAAATTTGAGAAAAATCCATGCAGTAGTTCCTCAGAAATCCCGATAACAAGGTTTCATGGGGAAATCCAAGATGCCTGCCTGGTGGCCATATTGGATTTTAGAATTGGACCAGAATAGGTATCTGGCACAACTAGACCCCAAGGGGAACCTGTGTACCAAATTTGAGAAAGATCCATGCAGTAGTTCCTGGGAATTCCCGATAACAAGGTTTCATGGGGAAATCCAAGATGGCTGCCTGGTGGCCATCTTGGATTTTCGAATCGGACCAGAAAAGGTATCTTGCACAACTAGACCCCAAGGGGAACCTGTGTACCAAATTTGAGGAAGATCCATGCAGTAGTTCCTGAGAAATCGCGATAACAAGGTTTCCTGGGGAAATCCAAGATGGCTGCCTGGTGGCCATATTGGATTTTCGAATCGGACCAGAAAAAGGTATCTTGCACAACTAGACCCCAAGGGGAACCTGTGTACCACATTTGAGAAAGATCCATGCAGTAGTTCCTGAGAAATCGCGATAACAAGGTTTCATGGGGAAATCCAAGATGGCTGCCTGGTGGCCATATTGGATTTTCGAATCGGACCAGAAAAGGTATCTTGCACAACTAGACATCAAGGGGAACCTGTGTACCAAATTTGAGAACGATCCATTCAGTAGTTCCTGAGAAATCGCGATATCAAGGTTTCATGGGGAAATCCAAGATGGCTGGCTGGTGGCCATATTGGATTCCGAATCGGACCAATAAAAGGTATCTTGCACAACTAGACCCCAAGGGGAACCTGTGTACCAAATTTGAGTAAGATCCATAAAGTAGTTCCTGAGAAATCGCGATAACAAGAATTGTTTACGGACGGACGACGGACGACGGACGGACGACGGTCCACGGACGAAAAGCGATTTGAACAGCCCACCATCTGGTGATGGTGGGCTAAAAATATATCACAGCTTGTCATTTCATCTATTTTGAGAGAGAATTCCTCTTTCAGATGATTATGCTAATGGCAAAAATGTTAACTGATTGAATATTACCATGTATAATTCATATAGCCTGATGCTGAACTATCAGTTTGCTATCTACGCTTATGAGCAAATCCACCGGGAAGACACATGTTTTCACCTCCATGGCGTACTGTACCCTGGGTCATGTATTAATTGGATTTCTGGATGATAAAGTGTCCTTATTCACGGAAAAAAACAATATTCTACCTTGCTTATATGAAGCATAATGGCCTATTATGTATTATAAAATGGCGTACCTTTGTTTTCTAGAAAAGTCGTATCTTCACCAAATAGATTTTGGTATACTTTTAGTATGTTGTTCTGGGAACCTATTAGAAATGCATACCAGTGAATAAAATTCTGTTGCAATTTGTTTGGGGTCCAGTTAAAAAAAACAACAGATAGATTGCCTGGACTGTCATGAAAATGGTAAAAGTTAAGATTTAGAATGACCCCATACATCCCCATTTTGAATTTCTCCATAAATATTTTCGTGCAAGGGTATTATTTTAGGTTGAGTATAACCTTGATATGATAACGAATGGAATGAGTGTAAGTAATGACCCATTTCTTTCACGCTTATTACCAAGTACAAGGTTTTCTTATAGGAGCAAGAGACAGCTAGGCAAACACTGAAATTTCGCGAAAAATACTTCAAATTTCAACTTGAAATTTAATATATTTCCCATGCATATCTGTTTGTAGACTTTAGTATGTTATTCTAGAGACCTTTCGGAAATGCACTGCAGCAAAAACAATTCTGTTGCAATTTGTGGTGGGTCAAACCTCAATTTCACTGGGCTACAAGGGCAAAAAAAGAGAAGGGGTGGACTAATTTTTTTATTTCAATGAAAATATAAAAAGTTGTACAGTTCGAGAGGATCTGTCAAGCTTTAATGACGATGGCGAGTATGAATCCCTCTTCTTGGAAATTATATTGAATAAACAAAAAATACATAGTGGGATTATTTTACCGACCAAAACGTAAAACTTTTTAATAGCTATTTGCTCTCAGTTCTAAAGTCACCTGATGTCCAAAAAGATAACTGTGTATTGATGGGAGACATCAACATAGATCTTTTTAAGACAGACACCTACCATCCAAGGACTACTTTGAAGCAATGAAATCACACTACTTCTTTCCGCTGATCACAAGGCCAACAAGAGTCCAAGAACGAACAGCAACACTTATAGACCATATATTCACAAATTTCCACGAAGAAAACTTATTGTCAGGCATTTTTCTAACTGACATTACAGATCACTTGCCGATATACATATATTAAAAACAGTTTTAAGTTGTAAACCGGCCCAACAAAACTTAACCTACCGTAAAATCACCCCAGCACAAAAAGACTTATTTCTGCATAGACTTCGTGAAGCAGATTGATGAACATTGTAATGACCCTGATATTTTACTGAATGATTTCCTCTCTCAATTTAACCCCATTTATGATGAATGTTTCTCCTTGACAACTTTTACCATTTCGACAAACAAGATTATTAAACCTTGGATATATGGAATTTTGAACTCTATATATGCAAAAAAAAAGACTTTACCGACTACACCTTGTTACTCAGGATGGCACCATTCGCAACAAATATAGAGATTACAGAAACAAATTAAATCATACCATTCGAATTTCTAGAAAACAATATTTTGAACAAAAATTTAATGAAAGTAATTTAGACATTATCGGAACATGGAAGGTATTAAACCAACTTATGAATAAAAACAAATCCAAGCAAACCCACGAATCATTTTATATAAATGACGAGACAATAACAGACCACCAAACTATAGCTAACAAATTTAATGAATATTTTAGTACAGTTGCCTCGAATCTCGACAGTCAAATTCCAATACCATCCTCATATTTCAATGATTATCTCGGTAACCCTGTTCCAAATAATTTTCAATTTGCTCATGTAACCCCGGATGAGGTGAGACAAACAATACTAAATCTAAAATCTACACCGCCTGGTTTGGATGACATACGTATGTCTGTAAGTAAAGTAGTCTCTGCTCATATTTCTTTCCCATTATGTTATATTGAATGCATCATTTACATCAAGAATAGTACCTAACTTGTTAAATCGAGCAAAAGTAACTCCTATTTTCAAATCCGATGATCCTTCAACTTTATCTAAATATAGACCAATATCTGTCCTACCGTGTTTCAGCAAAATACATGTACTTGAGAAACTTGCTGTCATTAAAATAACAGACGTTTTAGATACAAATGGGACTATCTCCGGGAACCAATACGATTTTCGAGCCAATCATTCGACTTCTCGAGTAGCGTGCTTCTTATATGACACACTGATCTCTGCCAAAGAATCTAAATACTATAGTATTGTTTCTTTTCTTGATCTATCCAAAGCATTTGACACCGTCAACCATAATATTTTACTATCGAAACTTGAACATTATATGGCTTTCGTGGTCTGTCAAATACTTGGTTTAATAGCTATCTGTCGGTTCGGTTACAAACTGTAGTTCACAATGGCACCTTATCTGAGTCAATGTATGTAGCGTATGGTATTCCCCGGGGATCGATCTTAGGACCCGTCTTTTTTCTTCTCTATATTAATGATATAAGCGACGCAACAGACGTGTTAAAAACTATTTTGTTCAATGATGACACCAGTGTTGTATTTTCATCCACTGATCTATCCGATGCTATTACTACCATGTAACAGGAACTTCAAAAGCTACATACCTGTTTTTGCTGCATTCGATTGCCATTAAATATAGAGAAAACGAAATATATTTTAATAAAACCCAACGTACATAGACCAACAACACGTATTCCCCCATTGCTTATTTCTGGTACAGAAATAGAGCGTGTTCACCAGTTCAAATTCTTACGTATATATCCCAATGATCAGCTAAACTGGAAATCTCATATTAATTACATATCCAATATATATCACGAAACATAGGGATCATCAACCATAGTAAATATGTCATAACAAAAGAGCTTTATTTATTCTTTACTGTTCAGTGCTATACGTTATTGGTCGTATTGCAATGTTCTATGGGCGGACGCATTCACTACTCATTTAAATTCCTTATTTTTGCTACAAAAACGCGCCATAAGAATGACAACATTATCAGAAAGACGTGACCATACATTACCATTATTCACAGAATTTAGCATTTTGCAGTTACATAAGCTGAACTTGTACTCCTGTCTATTAACCGTCCATAAATTTGTTCATCATCTATACTCACTACCGTTAGATTTTCAGACATATTTCACAAAACAATCTGATGTACATCGATACAACACTAGGGAACAGGTTTTCAATCTATATAGGCCAATCTATCGCTCAAATCTCTCATTTTATTCTCTCAAAATTAAAAGACCTCGGGAGTGGAACAAGTTGCATCCATCCATTAAAAGTATTAACTTTATCTCATTATTTAAATCAAAACTAAAACAGCACATCATTGAAAACTGACCTGTTTCACAGTTGTTGCATGGATATTTATATAGATCTGCTGTATTGCATTTTTGTATTTCTCATCAAGCGTCGATGATCGTTATATAAATGTTTTTTTGGGGGGGGGGGGAATGGAACAAGCCCCTTGGGGTTTTATTCCCGTCAAGTTATACATAATCGGCAAGCTTTAAAAATATTTATTTATGACTCTTTAATTTTGAATGCCATTAATGTACATTTTCAATGTTTCAATATTGGTGAATAAATTCAATTCAATTCAATTCAATTCAAAAATTATATCACAATATTACTATCCATCTTGCTTATCTTTCCCTAACGCCACATTATTTTCATCATACTTATATTTTTGTTCTCTCTTATTTTCAGGAGGAAAGTTTTGGGACTGTCAGCAGGTATAGAACACTCTGGCTATATAAAATGGGAACTCGCCCTATGCCTTCTACTTGCCTGGATAGTGATATACTTGTGCATATGGAAAGGTGTGAAACTCACCGGAAAGGTAATTTACGCAAAATGTGTTTGTCAATGTGAAACTTTTAGTAGAATATCCATCATTTTACCCATTTCTGCTTCCATCTTTTGCCTTTTTCTCTAATGCTTCTCTAATTTTGTTTTATTCGATAATACTCTTTGCGATATTAAAGAACTGTTCATTCAATTATATGTTTACTTCTGTATTAGGTAAGCTACGTGACGGTGACAACGCCTTATATCCTCCTATTCGCCCTTTGCATACGCGGCGTGACATTAGATGGCGCTGCTCAAGGGATAAAATATTACCTACTTCCCGACTGGAGTAAACTCGCTAAAGCACAGGTAACCTTCCATTATTGGCATGACAGTAAGTGTGCTCTTCTGTTTCATCCGGAGCCAGCTGCGCACCCAATCGGTCACCTCATGGTCCCTAAATTTATTTTCAATCGACGATGTAGAAATTATTTTCGTATGTACTCAGACTAATCAGTCAATAGAACTAAGATATATGCCACTCCTGTCAACCGTTCAACCGTTGAAAGAGTATCACTCTGGACGATATAACACATGCCGTAACATTCAAAGAAGAATTGTTTTGTCTTGTTCTATCATTTCTATATAATACTCGAGTTTTGTGTTGTGAATATTTAATGATCCAAACATGTTTTCCTGTTGTATTTTAAGGTGTGGATGGAGGCCGGCATACAGGTATTCTATTCATATGCTGTGGGACAGTCGGTTCATACCTCCTTGGGAAGCTGTAACGATTTTCATCATAACTCATTAAGGTAATGTGACAGAGATTGTCGGACCTCTTTGTTTCACTAAAGCCCATTAGTAATCACACGAATTCACAACTTAATTTCACACAAATCTCGGTTCATGAGTAAAAAATCACCCTCCCCCCCCCTACCAAACTTTCTGCGATATGTTCGGAAGGACAAAAATTGATTTATGATTTATCATATTGGGTCATTTTGAGCCCTCAGTATTTGCATAACCCCCGAGGAGAGGATCATGGGTAGATTTAAGATGGCGGCGACATGGGGTACCTGAAAAGTAATGTTTTCCTCATTTTTCTTCGAAATTTCTGCTTTTCCGCGATAAAAAGTGGGCAAAAGCTATTTCATTTCACATCACATTAATATTTACTAATTTATCATGCACTTTTTGCAGAGAAATTGCATAAATAAAAAAATGCAAAAAATTTGACTGAAAAATCGACCAAAAAAATGCCGGTTTTGATGATGATGTCACTGTGACGTCATCGAAGTGGCCATCTTGGATTTTTGTTACATTTTCTGGTAGAGCTTGGCTAAAGTGTATAGTGTGTTAAGTTACAACCCCCTACTGAAAGGGATAAGAAAAATTAATTGGGGGGGGGGGGGCTATTTTGGTTCCCATGCATGGACAGGTCCCAAAAATTCCAACTCGTTTCCAGGGTATGCATCTCATTCACGATTTTATTGTACATGTTCATTTCAACGCCATGGGGATGTAAAACACATGATGTTCCAACGGTCCCTATCCTGGATTAAGCGGAATTAGACACAGGTTTTGAAAGGTAACACTAAAGATCTTGCACACACCGATCGTATTTTGTTCTCAGTGTACGATATTGATCACAGAATTAGATAGATTTTAAATGGAGGCGTTCGGTGGTGTTATTCTCTAATGGACGACGGCTGAATTATGAATGACGGACCAGACGCTTGTAAGTATAGCCGTGTTTGACAAGTTTCTGCAGTAATATTCTGCGGCGATTAAAATCGTCACATTCTGCACATGATCTAGAAAAGACTACCAAGCGAGATATGTATACGCCGTATGCAGGTCCTCCTGGAATATTGCTGTCCATCAAAATTGTAATCGTCTGTCTTGTCATAGAGTCGACATGAGAGAAAGCCCTGCTAATTCGTGTAAAGCTTCAGGTCCAGATATAATGTCCCATCTGGGCTGTCAGTGGTTTTCTTCAAATCCAGTGAGGTGGTAAATATCCTTCTCAGCGTCTCTAATATAGGCAGTATCAAGTTCTAGGAGACCGTCTTATAGCGTTTGGTGAATGAGAACTAACAGTGTTTGGAATGGTTATCTTTTGGCAATTTCTGCATATAGGCGTATTCATTCGAGAACATATATATGTATATAAACTGGTGAGCAATTTGTATACATTGGGATACCTATACGTTGTTGGTATATAGTATTGCCGAATTTCACATAATGTTAATGAGAAATTCAAGCAATACTATGAACAAAGAAACATAGCCAGAATGATATCCTTGACGTGCAGACGAACGGGAGAGGGTCTTATGGCTTCTAACATTAACATACCGGTGACCAGTTTTGTTGAACTCCGATGGTTGAACTAAGGTGTTCATGAGGCCCTGATCATGGGGGATAGTAGTATAGACAGTCGAAAAATCCCAAGTAGATACATGTCTATACCGTATGTGTCCTTTGCTATCTAGTTCTTCCTTGAAACTTTTCGGGTGTTTAACTATCCATCTGAATTTCTTGAAATGACAGTACAAAAATCCCCCCCCAAAATGCTTTAACTGTTTGCAGGCTCTTGTTAACAAAGTTGGCAGAACATTAGTTAAACAGCTTCTACATCCAGGTGGATCCAGCTATTATCCAGCTCCGTGGGGCTCCCGGGGATTGACCTGGGGTGTCGTGCACACTCCAGGTCATGGTAAGAATAGGCCTCAGCCCCTCAGAGAGCTTGTCGTAAGAGGTAACCGGGTGTGAAAACGAATAGGGCCCCACCCGTGTTGTTTCCGGGTGT
This sequence comes from Hanleya hanleyi, assembly GCA_036873755.1. NCBI lineage: Eukaryota > Metazoa > Mollusca > Polyplacophora > Lepidopleurida > Hanleyidae > Hanleya > Hanleya hanleyi. The sequence goes on from JAVTVY010023977.1 coordinate 33,002, forward strand.
GAAAAGAAATAGGAACCAAACGTGGTGATATGACTGAAACAGTGTTGAAATTGACGTTGAATCATATTCACTCACTCACTCACCCGCTATTATCTACATTTGTATGGTGTTCTATGCAGTTTGGGAGTGCAGTACTACATATGGAATTCATAACGAAATCAAACAAAAGAGCTAATACTTATATGTTCAAGTTAAATTATATTTGCATAATGCTATGTGTGAGGGACCATGCAGTCAAAATAGCGATCCTCAAAGTTCGTTGTTCTCATCTAGTTCTTATTAGCATTTTCGCTTGCGTCTATTAGAAACCAATTTATTGTCTAATAATATATTTCTACTTGACTTTTAAGTGTGTTCAACATTAGAGAATCATAAATAAAGCCCAACGAGATCAGTTCATAGTCGGCCAATGCATATATTTTTTGATCGAGCATGACCAAATATATAGTTTGGTCAGTTTCGGCTTCCTAGTATTAGGGATCAGTAAACTATTCAATCAGCCGCATTACCGGTATACATGTAATTCCGGGTAAAAGTAGAATTTGAATAATACACATGTGCTAAGCTTCTCAGCAAAGATATTGCTTGAAATTTGAAGTTTCGCGTTTTTTTCGGAATGTATGTTTTTGATCGAAACTTGCCCTGACTTTTACTTAAATCGTTGACCGCTGATCGAGAGACACGAATGTCACAACAGTTATCTTGCCGAATAAGAATACATCGATGCGCGTAAAACACAGTTTCCCCATACTTGCATTTGTCGTCAACTAGCATATATAGTCATTTGGAAAACAAAGTTTTTCTTAAATCCACCGATCCTCTGAACTGTTTTAGCTTTGTACCATTCACCAGTAATTATATAGTGTTTTCTTCTGCACAGACACTTGCTGATATTCACCTGTTTCAACAGTGGTACGAGCTTCCTGTCGGGCTTTGTAATTTTCTCGGTACTCGGTTTCATGGCAAACAACCACGGTCTGACAGTAGATAAAGTAGCTGGATCAGGTAGGACATATTTATGAATAGTTCTTTTGCTATTTCACGACAAAGTCTTAATTCCATACACATGTATGTGTCAATCTAATTTCGCTGACGTTCGAGTGAATAAATCGAATAATAGCCGGAACGACAAAAAATCAGTCTGTTTCTAAAATAAAAGAGTTCAACAGTTAATAGGAGAGCCACCTCGTCGCCCTTGTTGACCCGCAACAGACAAAACTAGGCCTACTGTCTGTCCCAACTAATATGTCCGAAGCTTTTCGTTGAGGAGAATTATTGGCATTGGTGATCAAGTAAACTGATGACCGATATATTAATGTTAGAAGCCATAAAACATTCTTTGCTACAGGCAAGGATATCATTCATGGGATGTTTCTTTGTTTATGAATTTGTTTGAATTTCTCAGTAATAATATCTGGCAACACAATATATCATATAGGTATTCAAATGGGTACTAATTGTGCACCCCTTTTGGTTGATCTGTTGCTGTTCTCTATATGAATACGACTATATGTAGATGCTTTCAAATTAAATGCAACATTGTTGCAGAAACTCGCAAAACAGGGCTATACAACCAAGCGCTCCCGCTCACTTCAAAGCCCGTTCATTGTTCATTTCAGGGCCCGGTCCTTCTCATTACCAAAACCTATATAGACAATCTTCTCTCTGTGGATAAGCGCAATATAAATGATGTAGCGAAGGATATATATCCACCATCACTGGATTTGTAGGAAACTAAAGACAGCCCTAACAGTACATCATATTTGGACCTATATCTCTATGAAAATGAAGCGGGCTTTCTCTCTCGTCGTCTGTACGACAAATGAGATGATTACAATTTTAGCATCGTTAACTATCCCTTTCTGGACAGATATATTCCAGTAGGACCTGCCTATGGCGTATACATATTTCGCCTAGTAGCATTTGCTAAATTCTGTGTTAAATGTGACAATTTTAATCAACGTCACAAAAAAAAAATTATTGCAGGAACTTCCAATACTTGGCGATACATATCGCGTACTGATAGCAAACTACGAGCGTAGCGTGCAGGATCTATGGGGTTACGTTTCGTAACTTTTGTCTAATCACGTTCAATCCGGGGCTGTGGGCCGTATGAACCCATGTATTTCAAGATTCTCGTGGTTTTGATATGACACATTCAAAGTGTGACTGAGATACATCATTCTGTAGATAACGACCTTACAACGAAAACCATATGGATAAAGAATACTGATCGGCGATACGGATTTGATATTTTTGGAACATCATTATGGTTTGCCGGCATCATTAAAACTGTTGGACACTTCTCTCTTGCAGGAAACCAGCATATGTAAACTACATGAATTAGGTCTTCGGATTATGAACGCGGAAATACTTTGAAGGACGGTTGATTGTTGAATGACCAGATGACTAGATGCCTGTATTTTGGAGATAAATTATTGCATAATAATGACACCAGCGTCTAGTCCGTCATTCAATATGCAGCCGTTGTCAATAAAGAATTTACTCGTCCATAACCCAATGACCTAATTCATATAACAGCATTAGCATCAAATTATACAAATATATTTTAAATAGGCTAGTTTCCTGCAAGGGAGAAGCGGTCAACAGTTTTCAATGATGCCGGCAAACCACAATGATTTTCCGAAACATATCACATCCGTATCGCAGCGTCTTGCATCTGAAAATTAAGACAAATGCCCAGGAGGGGCCTTCATAGAAGAAAAAAGGGTGATTAGGCAGCCTGTCCAAGAGTGTATATTAGTTTTTTGGGGAACGATGGGATTCGCAGAACTCCTGGCATATATATGCATGGCGTCAGTGCTGGTCACGGCCCGAGAAAATCCTAACACCTTGATTTAGAACACATTGCCAATCATTCACTGAAAGACTTCAAGCTCTATCTATATATGGTCAATACACTGCCTAGAACAACATAACCGCTCGATCTTCATCGAGCGATCCGGGAGGTGCATGATTTTGGCTACGCCTATCGGAAAATGAACAGCTGTATTGCTTCTTGGAACATCCAAGTACACAGGCTTAAGATGCCTGATTCAGGCATTTGTATGCCGCGAGATTCTTCTGATTTGCTTTTCGGACCACCGGTTCTGTCAATATGACGTTGTAACTCAGCCCCCCTCTGACGTTGGTGCAAATTACAACACATATAAGGGAAGTGGGATGAGGTGCCGACATACTGACAGAGCCACATGACTTCACAGTATAGTCTTCTGGTTAACATATTCTAAAGCACATACCAAGAATCTAACGATTCGTGATATGTGTTGTATCTCAGGTACGCTTTTATTGCACCTGTTCATGTGGCAACTTGGATGACATGATCACACGGCCCCTAGCACCGGCATAAGCGGTATTAGATACAAATCTAGAGAGCTATGATGGAAATGCTCTGACAACTGGTATATTGGTACGCTCGAGCTAGTCAAGGTACACAACCCGAACTCAAGGTCGAACGACAGCCATGTAGGCCAGATCGGATCACTGGAATTAGTCGCCGACTTTATCCAATATCTGCTGTGGAACTCTGGCTTCAGTGGACCCCCATCGCATTGCCAAGTCGTTAGTCGTGTGTCTTTATTGCGTGTTTTGTAGAAGCGATCGTGACCTCTACTACATCATTGTGGACCCGCTCATCTGAGTAGTAGAAGAAGGGGAATTTCATCGATTTGATGTGCCTCTCACCTGGTCAAGTTCTATAAAATCGGCCGGCATCCAATGTCCTATGAACCTCATCTATCCCTGGCAAGGCTGTGTGGATATCCTGGCACTGAATTCTGAATTCCAATTTCAGGCGCATATTTTGCTTCGAGGCTTGGTTAATATCTTCTTTAGCGCACCGACCTAGATCTCCACATAGTAATCAGCACTGTCTTGAGCCAGTCGTGTGGTGGGTCCCCGGCGAGGGGAGGGGGCTTGCCATGGTCCCATGGACAGGGAAACGTTCGCAGTGCCTCTCTTCGGGTCAAGTTCTCGCACTTCTGTGCGTCTGGCTAGTACAAGATCGGCCGGCCTCCACTGCCCTATGGACCTCTTCTATCCCTGACTCGCGGGCAAGGTTCTGTGGATAAACTGACACTGAATTCTGAATTCCGATTTCATGCACATCTTTTGTTTCACTTCGAGAATCTCTTCTTTAGTGCGTCTATCTGGATCTCCTCATAGTCTTGACGAGTCGGTATGTAGGTGTGATGTCGAGGGGGCTGCGATTCCGGAATGCTTTGAATGCGCGGGTTGTTTTACAGCTGCCTTTTCTGTAGTTGAGGTGGCTGACGTGGTGCACCTCAGTGAGCTCAGAAGGAATTTTGTCAGCTGCTGGTACTTGTGTCCACAAGAACAGCTGTAATGAATTTGTGGCTGAGATATATACAATCGTCACAGGAATCAGTTTTGGGATGGATTATGCACTCAGAGTATTGGCCTGTTCCGTTTAATTACAGACATATATCTTGAGCACTCCGCTGAATTAAATTCGAGAACTGTGAAGACACATTACGATTGACACCCTGCAGCTAAAATTATTATGTATCGTGTTATTCTGAGTATTATCAAAGACAATGCCCGCAAACAATCGCAAACGTTCTTTTGCAACATACAAAGGGAGTAATAGATATGAGACAAATCTGATGTAATTGCGGTCAATCTAGCGTAAGTAAGGCCGAGGTCTGGGACTATCTTGAAAAAACAGTACCCAAAACATTCTTAGTGTCAGAAATACAACCTTCTGCAGGCAGAGAATCAGCTGTTGATCAATTATTCGATTCCCTCAACTGGCAACACTTGTATACTATTGAGTGGTACCAAGCTAATGAGTGATACCAAGCTAATGACTGAGCTCCTAAAGCGACAACTTTTTTTCCTGAGTGTTCAGTGTTATGAATATATCGGTAAAATATTGGTTATTTCCAGGTCCTGGATTGGCTTTCGTGGCGTACCCAGAAGCGATATCACAGATGCCGGCTGCTCCGGTCTGGTCGATCATTTTCTTTATGGCCCTCATTCTACTCGGTATAGATAGTATGGTGAGAACATTCCAGTAACTGTTCATGTCATACACTCGTAATACTAGAGTATAAGGCAGGACATGTTAACCCTGTCAGGCCTTGACATCCATGACGGCCCCATACCAAACTTTCTACCCTATCTCCGGAACGACAAAAAATGAGAACTGACACTTTGTAGTTTATCATACTGAGGTCATTGTGATCCGGTTTGCATACCACTCCGAGCAGATGATCATGGTCAAATTCAAAATGGCGGCCATGTGGGGTTACATTCGTCATTCGTCATTCGTCATTCGTCATTTTCTTCAAAATTTCTTTTTGTCGAGGAAAAGTGGACAAAAGCTATTTCATTTCAGATCAGATTATTATTTACTAACGGATAATGCGAAGAAAACGCAAATAAAAAAGTCGAAAAATCAACAAAATACGTCACTGTGACGTGACCAATGCGGCCTTCTTGGATTTTTTACATTTTCTGGTAGAGCTTGACCTAAGGGTATAGGGTAGCAAGTTTCATCCCCCTAGCTCACCGGGTAAGAAAAATATTCAGCTCCCTCCCCCCCCCCCAGGACTGGACAGGTCCCAAAAAGGCAAGGCCAGGTTGGGTTAACCTGAATGAAGAGTGGTAACCGTCTATCATTCGTCGTTCAGTTTGATGCCTTGTATATACCACTTATTATTTTGAGTGTATATAACTGAGATATATTAGTATATTATTAAGAAGTTTCTTTTCTGCTTATGTAATATTATCGCCCCTGTCGAGAAGTTTCCATTACCGGTAATTTTTAACTATCCGCCAATCTATATACGTAGCTCGCAATCTAATAACTAGATTCAACCGAATGCCACTAGCTGATAAAAACAAAAATAACATAAAAGACACCAGATTTTCTTCTAAATGACGTAATCGATAGTAACAATTAGGCTTTTATGATATTTTTAGTTCGGCGAATGCGAAGGTTTCATCATCTCTGTGACCGACCTTTTCCCGAGATATCTACGGAAAAGTCCAAACAGAGAAGTCTTCGTCGCCTGTCTCTGTGGCTTGTTGTTTCTGATTGGACTTTCTATGGTGACACAGGTGAGAGCGTTGTTCATTGTTTGATGTTGTTAAAACATATGTATGTTTTACTTGAAATACAAGCGTCTAGTCCGTCATTCAATATTCAGTCGTCGTCCATTAAAGAATTGAAATATCATTCGATATATTTGTTTATAAGGTTTTACCGTTTTGTTTCAAAGTATTCCAATTGATATATTTGGTCATCTTTGCAGCAATATACACTGAGAAGAAAATAGAGTGATCTAAAATCACGTCTGAAATATAGTTATGGGAACCCACCACAGTTCTTTGAGAGAGCTCTGTCGCCAATACAATAAAATTATACAGCAATGCAGCGAATTAGTGTAAGCTTAACATAGTGTAACATTGACACTTGACATGAAATCACAGATACCTCATTTCGTATTCATTCTGTTTTATAGGGCGGTGTATATGTACAGCAGATATTTGAATGGTACGGTGCAGGTAGAATTCTTCTCCTCCTGGCGTTTCTTGAGTGTGTTGGAATTGCCCATTGCTACGGTACGGTTATGAAACTTGGTGAAAAGTTGATCGTGGTCGGATATGTTTAGCCAAGATCATCAGTACCACAGAAAACGTATATGTGTCAGTTTTCGCTGCTTTGATTCGTCAAACCATTTTGGTTTGGGATGTGAAGTTTCACAATCTCTCCCGAATCGCCCGCCGTACTTTACACGGTTAATAATCATAGCTACCGCCGCAGTTAGTTCAATCGCCGTACAGCTAAGTGAAAAAACGTGTGTAGGGACTATGCGAAAAGCACAAATCGTGTATGCCAAGATACACAGTGGTCGCTTTTGGTAGAAGAACCAATCGGAAAACCGACCTTTATTTTCATGCCTACACTTCATTTAGTACTTATCTATGAAATTGCAAAGCGATCGATGAAGTTGTAAGTTTTCATGAATAGGTAAAATAATAATAACATAACAATAATATAGACTTTCCCTGGGTTGCAAAATCAAATCGAGAACAAGGTAAATATTCTCTATGACCATATATTAAGAATACCTGACAAGTAGCAAGTAAGCAAGTAGTAATATTACATTGCAAGTCAAACTAAACAGTGATTAGAAAAAACTGTATCCACTGCAGTTTGGTCTTGAAAAAGATGATATAAAATTAGATTTGATGTACCTGTATGGCCTATTAACCCTACCTGGCCGGGGGGGAGGCAAAATGGGCCCCCGCCAAACTTTCTGCGCTATCTCCAGCAAGACAAAAAATGGAGAGCTGAAACTCCTTGACTTTATAATTTATCATATTGGGGTCATTGTGAGCCTATTTGCAGAACCCCCGAGCAGACGATCATGGGTAAATTCAAGATGGCGGTCACATAGGGTACCAGAAAAGTGATGTTTTTGTCATATTTCTTCAAAATTTCTACCTTTCCGCGAAGAAAAGTGGGCAAAATATATTTTATTTCACATCACATTAATATTTACTAATGTATCATGCAGTTTTGCGGATAAATTGCATGAATAAAAAAATCGGAAAATCCGATCGAAAAATCGACAAAAAATAACGTTTTTGAAAATGACGTCACTGTAACGTCATCAAAGCGGCCATCTTGGATTTTTTTTACATGTTCTGGTAGAACTTGACCCAAGGGTATAGTGTGGTAAGTTTCCGCTCCCTAGTTGAAGAAGTAAGAAAAATAATTAGGGGGGAGGGGTATTTCGGCCAGGCATGGACAGGTCCCAGAAACATTGGTAGAGCTTTAAATGCAGTCACGAATGATCTTCCATGAACAGTGGATGAATAGAGTAGAAAAGACAATGAAGTCGGGTTAAGCTTGTATCATAGTTATCAATAATTTAAATTTTAGTGAAACAATTTAGGTACCGCAGGGCAACGTTCTTAAAATTATATATATGCTAAAATGGCTCATTTGATATAATTTTATCTTCGATTGAACTAACTAATTCATACACCACATTGATTGTAAGATCTTTACATGTGATTGTGTCAGGTCAATGAACAATCTATGGCAATGTCCAGTAGTTTAAATTAATGATTGTCATGATTTACTAACAAACGTATGTAAAGTCATGATTTACTAACAAAGTTATGTATACAGTCATGATTTACTAACAAAGTTATGTATACAGTCATGATTTGCTAACAAAGTTATGTATACAGTCATGATTTACTAAAAAAACCAAGTGCAGTCATGATTTACTAACAACCGTATGCGACATCTTCATTTAACACTCATTGCCTATGATAAAGCTGTTCTATCTCCCACAAGAATGATACTCGATTAATGTGAATATGATAGTTGTCAATCAACTAGTATGACTGCTATATTAAGTTTGGAGAAAAGGAACGTAACAAATGCCTAAGTAATGGAAGATCCCGAATTGTCTTCAATAACCCTATTTTCACTGCGAATATTAACTAGATTTGTGGTGAGATACACCTCATGTAACAGTGTCATTTATGGTTGCTACTTTGGATTATGAAAGAATAATGCTGGCTTTAGAGTTGGTCGGGCTATACATACAATTGGTATTGTTATTACCATGAAATAGCGGAAATAAGTTTTAGCGGAAATAAGTTTTTTTTATCTTTACAGGGGTGAACAGATTCCAAAAGAACATTGAATATATGTTGGGATTTCGCGTGGGCCCATACTTCAGATTTTGTTGGTTTATAGCGTCCCCACTCTTCTCCATAGTAAGTATCGTACGACCGTACACCTAGCATTCTGATGGCGTCAGATTGTATACCGCCAATATACTGCCAGATATACCCACAGTTTAGAAGGTCACAGACTCTGACAGTGGGAGAATGATATACTTGTTCTTTTTTAAAATTGTTCATTACTCTATTGGTTAGGTAAAAAGCATAGGATGATAGAATTGGAGGAAATGTGGCTTTGAGGACGGATTCTCAAATGTTGTAATTGTCCAGATGATCGTGTCAGATGAATTTTGCATCGGGTCAGGCCCACATATGTCGAATAATCCCATACCGGGATAAATGCAGCAATCATCTTGTTTCTAAATACTGGTCTATATGCTTTGATTGCGGATGTTCATTCGCACAGTGAAGAAGAAGAAGAAAAAAAACAGTTGCTAAACCCATCCATATCAAAATGATTCGGATAAGTTATTGAAAGAGCATCTTGATAAATAAAGCATGTAAATGTGAATCTTTTAGATTATTTCATTTCTGTGTATTTCTCAGAAATATTGGATGAAATGTATGCTTTCAATGTTCCATTCATTCCATCTATGAAAATTATGAAAAGTAACATATCTTTGCCACGTATTATATTCCATATAGCCAATTCTATCACACCCCATGTGTTTTACCAAATAACATTATTACATGTAAAGAAGGAAGCCCAGGTGGAATCTAAATCCAATAGATCCTTTTTAGCTTGGGAATGATTGATAAACGTATGCCATTCCCTTCCTATCTTCATTCTAATTGTCTATATCAGGTGCTCTTCATATTGGATATTGTTATGTATCCCGAGATGACATACAAGAGGAAATCGGGGATATATTACTATCCGGACTGGTCCCGGGCGATAGGCTGGACTATATCTGGGGTTCCTCTTCTCCTAATACCAGGTGTGATGCTATGGAGAATGGCTAGAGGAAGAGGAACATTGTCTGAGGTAGGTAAACTCATCATGATATCGGACAAATTCAAATCACCGTTATATTTCGAGAGGCATGAGTTTGGTTCGACCTCTTAAAATATTGAGTTTCGCCAGAAGAAACGTCGGATATCAAACACCGAGGCACTGATGTGTCGCGGAAGGGTGGTGTGTTGGTTTACCGGACATAATCATATTATACATGTATGCAACCTTTTCCTGCGCCAGTTGCGCACACAAAGAGTCAGAGTCTTACACACAGGTATTATTGGTATACATAGACCTGAAACTCCACAAGAGAGCCGTGTCTGTGAAATTTGTTAGCTCACATGTAACATTTCATGCTTGAGAAGGTTATCGAGATGTTGATTGTCGATTTATGTTTGTCATTTCGAAATTTCCTCTTAGTTAATCAATAATTTATCTTATCAGCCAGAATTTCAATGAGCATAGCAAAATTTCGATTTACTAACTGGAAATATCGACATAGTTTCTCGAAATATCGAGTTATTATTTATTACAGAATATCCTCATGGCCCCTGCGTTGTTTGGCAAGAGAGATGTGTTGGTTATGTCTACTCGTTATCAATATCTTGATTTTTTTCAGAGATTGCGATATCTCTGTAAACCACAATTCAACGACGTTCAACAAAGGAGATCTATGGGACGATCGGGGCAGCTGGGATGTGAGCAGGTAGTCTAACGTCAAACCATGATTACGGCATCTGTAGTCTAACGTCAAACCATGATGACGGCATCTGTAGTCTAACGTCAAACCATGACGACGGCATCTGCAGTCTAACGTCAAACCATGATGACGGCATCTGTAGTCTAACGTCAAACCATGATGACGGCATCTGTAGTCTAACGTCAAACCATGATGACGGCATCTGTAGTCTAACGTCAAACCATGACGACGGCATCTGTAGTCTAACGTCAAACCATGACGACGGCATCTGTAGTCTAACGTCGAACCATGATGACGGCATCTGTAGTCTAACGTCAAACCATGATGACGGCATCTGTAGTCTAACGTCAACCATGAGTCAGTAACATACCGATGACGGCATCTGTAGTCTAACGTCAAACCATGATGACGGCATCTGTAGTCTAACGTCAAACCATGATGACGGCATCTGTAGTCTAACGTCAAACCATGATTACGGCATCTGTAGTCTAACGTCAAACCATGATTACGGCATCTGTAGTCTAACGTCAAACCATGATTACGGCATCTGTAGTCTAACGTCAAACCATGATGACGGCATCTGTAGTCTAACGTCAAACCATGATGACGGCATCTGTAGTCTAACGTCAAACCATGATGACGGCATCTGTAGTCTAACGTCAAACCATGATGACGGCATCTGTAGTCTAACGTCAAACCATGATGACGGCATCTGTAGTCTAACGTCAAACCATGATGACGGCATCTGTAGTCTAACGTCAAACCATGATGACGGCATCTGTAGTCTAACGTCAAACCATGATGACGGCATCTGTAGTCTAACGTCAAACCATGATGACGGCATCTGTAGCGTATCAAATTAATCATTTTAATCTTCATGTTTATATTTGAAAACGTTAACTGAAAGTTCAGCTGGAGCTCTTGTCACAGCAAACGTACAGCTTATATGGATATGACACTTGAAACATTGTCCTGTGTGTAATCAATACATTACATGTACTATTTGAATATATATATTACTATGAATTCTATGATTCTACAGTCTCGGCCACACCACAACGTGTGGTGTATTGATAACAACCGAAAGTTTGAGATAGAATAATGTAATTCTGGCAAGTCATATTGATTATTTAGTATTTGTTTCGACAATTCGTAAATTTCAGAAGAATTTTGCGAACGAACTAAATACATTCGAATTCGAGGGGTGAATCACTTCAGATGGCCATCATTAATCTGTACGAATTCTTGGGGACGCCATGCAGTGTTAATAAAAAGTGATTTTTCTGCGAGAAAGTAACTTTGGCCATGTGGAATTAAAAACACTGTTTGTGATCACATTGCAGCCACTCCCTGTGCTCCTTGATATGCAGTCTGTCTGACTCTATCACGGTATACTTGTTACACGTCTTTACAACGCACACACCAATAAATGTTCTCATTTTGCTCATCACACTGCTTTCAATTGTCTTAGGGGAATAGTGACATAACAAAACGGTCGCTCTGCTGGAATATGGTGGGGGGAGGGTGAGCGGGGCGTGGGCTTAGGAAATTGCGGTCTGATTTAATTTTTTTCTCTATATTGTCTCGCTGATAGGTTGGAAAGAAGTAATTATTTTCACTACCCCTCATAATGCTAAACGACATGATTTCGTTACAAGAAACCTACATTACTGAAACCATACCAGTAATTCCCAGACATAAGGTCAGTGATCACTTAGCCTGTATGAAAATACGGTGTCAACGAATCCCAATTTCACGGAAACAAGAACGACCGATGCTGCCAGATTTACTACGTCCGCGTTTAAAGACAATACTGGAATTCCACTGGCCGTAAATATTACGATTGCGCATTAATTACGCAGATGAATTACGTAAAGTTTACAGTCAGTTAGTATTGCTGGATTCATTCACCGATTTTCCGCCACCAACGCTTTATTTGAATATCAACCAATCGTGGAGCTATCCTGTCCTATAGTCCGATATATTCGTGGGTACGAACATTGCCAGACAGGCTGAATCAGTGCATTAGTTCCTTTTAACCTCCATTAACCAACAACGCCCTTGATACTGTTAAAAGAGGATAAAAGTATTGGCGAAGTGCAACGGAGTCCAAAGTAACTCAAGATTTTCGCTGTCAATGATCGATGTTGTTGTTGAGGTCCGCTTAATTGCCCAGTATTCAGTATGCGGGATCGACGTCTTGCGCGATGAAGGTGAAGAGTCAACGAAAGACAGCTGCCAAAATGGTTATTCGATTCAATGTGTGGGTTGCAACACAGTTCTCTAGATGATCTAATGTTACCTTTCAGCAAAATACCATCAGAGCGCGTTACAAGAATGCATTCAGTAGGGACACAGTTTTGTGCATTCGGGCAGATGGCAGGGAAGAATATTGAAGCACTTGTTCATCAGGCTAGCATATTGGTGGATTTCTATCAAACCATTATGTCAAAGCCATAATCCATCATTCATCGTCTTCAGATTCAAGTCCGTGAAACACTTGTGGGCGGCAGTGGATCTTGTATTTGCAGATTGTTCACACCAAAGACTTGAAACAAATGGAATAATGTGAAAATATCCCGATTTGTTCGCCAGAAAAATTTGCGATAATCATTATGTGACGTTATACGACAATACGTGATGTTCTCAGCTTAAACGGAGCTTGACAATAACGGTGAATGACTACATCGTAGAGGCAAGGATTTGTTAAATTTCGAAGATTACCATCAGTAGTTTCTTGAAAAAATCTCCTTCCAATGTCATTGACGTTCTCAATAAAGCACAGGTTAATGACAGGACATCTACATTTGCTATTCGAATTCCAGTGCAGTTGTCGGAAAAAGCTCAAGAAAACGTAAAATCCTTCGGAGATCCACGAACCGACAAAGAAAATACGTAAGAATCCATCTGATTCGACGGAATGTCAACCATTGTTTCCATGGAGATGCAATTCTGTATAAATAGTGTAGAGATTGAGATGTCGTTCTTTGGAAGCCATTAGCCATCGCTCTGTATTGAACAGTCATTTTACCGGTAAGGTTTATTATTGTCTGTTATCAAAGGGTTATGTCCCTGAATATACCTTAAAGTTCAATTATTTGACATCGCTATGTCAAATAACATATACCGGTATATATAACCCTTTTCGCCATCAAATTGGTTACTTGAAAATCTACCGAATTTCGATTGTTGGATGCCGGTCATTTTGAATGACAGATCCACTCTCCTCTGCGACAATGACGATGGTATGGACCAGGGAACATGTATGCCAAGTTTCAGTTCATTCGCTTCAGCCGTTTCAGAGAAGAACACTGCCTGTTAATTTATATATATGATGCATTACCAATTTTTCCGTTGGATATGTGACGTTTACATACGAAAAACTCCTTTGTGTGTGAGGGTAGTTAAGCCGATTTTTTTCCACTCCAAAACATGCTATATAAGACTTTTCTTGAAGTTTACATACTGAAATATACCCTTCGAAAAAACTGAGATGTTCAGTTGCATAAAAATGGAGATATGATTGATCAAAATGTGCTCCCAGGCTTATTTTTGTATTTTTGGGGCATTTTCATGAAGGGTGTCATCCTGTAGAAAAAATATGACACCTGAAACCAAAACCTTTCGTGGTTCTGGCCATAAACAAACTTCCTAATATATTGTGTGACAAAATTCTTTTTGTTTGAGGTGTCATATTTTTGCTATAAGAGAAAATCCTCACTGTAAATGGCTTAAAAATACCAAATCAGGCCGAGGAGCACAGTTTGATCAATCATATCTCCATTTTTATACAACGGAGCATCGCATTTTTTTAAGGCTGATATTTCAGTATGTAAACTTCTAGAAAAATCTAATTTGGCAGGTTTTGGATTGAAAACAAAAATTTCAGCTTGATTACCATCACACACAAGGGAGTTATTCCCATATTGTCGTCACATATCCTTTTGTTCAGTTTTTGGCAGCTTTTAGCTGCGGGCCCGTTTGGTCGAGTCGGTAAAATTCCCGACTTTGAAACCCTTTCGTTCTTCGTCAAATAAGACATATATAACCGTATTCCCCGGAAAATTTTGTTACTAGATAACCCAACTATAGATTGGACGATGGCGGCCATTTTAAAATCACGGATCAGCCCGTTTATGCCAAATTGACGATGCCTTGGACCAGGGAACATCATAATAATTTTCATATCATTCAACTTCCGGAGAAGATTTTTGGGAAGCTCTTTCAACCGAATATGACGAATGAAACAGTCAACCAATCAACGGCTCCTTCATCAAACCGAAAATATTGCATAGAAAACGGTCACTGAAGTCCAGGTAAAATACAAGCGTTTAGTCCGTCATTCATTCAGTCGTCGCTCATTAAAGAATTTCCGCATCCATAATCCGAAGGCATAATTCATATAACAGCACTAACACCATAAACAGGAGAGAAGCGGTCAACAGGTTCCAATGATGCCGGTAAGACATCATGATGTTATAAAAATATCAAATCCGTATCCAAAGGCGAAAGCTTGTATGAAGAAAGTTAAGCGTGGAAATTGATCGCCAGGACACTGCGGTTCGCTAATGCGCCAGGAAATAGCCAAATATAGTTTCTACCGTCAGTTTTATATGCCAGTTGTGGTCATTTTGTTGCAAGTGAACTCTTATGGTGGCTATACAGTGTTTTAGTAGCTCGCTGGGTTTCCGATAGGGGGAGCACTATCAAATCACTGCAAGAGCAGGAATATAAAAATGCTTTGAGCTTTCTTTGAGAAGACCTGCAAGTAAGAAAAAATACGGATTTTCCTTTTGATGATGGCTATGGTTGAAATTAACCCCACAATATATAGATGTCTTCTATTCACTTTTGAGATGAGCCATAAAAATCCGTAACAAACCCATAACACCTCACATACCCATGAGACACCCGTAAGCAGTTACGGGCTGTTGAAGATGTACCTGTCCTATGACGATTATTAGAGATGACTAATACCCTTGATGAGTTAGAGCTTGTGCAGATATCTGCAAAATATATCTCCCAATAGAATAGAAGCTTTATTTATAAAAACTCGGTCAGCCATCATCTATCGATGCGCTTCCTGGGAGCCGAGTGCTATAACAATCACAAACAGTGTATAGGGTATACAAAATAGAGCTCACATTCTAAGACAATAATTATCATGTTTTGGCTTAAAAAGATGGACTGTTTCTGACACGGGATGGCAGAAAATTCCACGTCACTGTGCCGGAGACAGAGAAGGCTCTCTTATAAAAGTCTGTTCGTGAGAATGGGACATATAATTGATCTATATTTACATAGGATCTAGTAAATCGGGTTTGTCTACTTGTAGACAATATCAGCTTTGTGTTTTACATAAGTAGGAGCAGATCCGTGTAAGCTGCTGTACAACACAACACATTCACTGTACATTACGTACTGTTTTTATTAAAATGGAATCCACTTTAATCGTTTTTATAAGTCGGCGGTAGAAATTTCGAAACCACAATCTAAGATTAACCGAGCAGCTCGTTTTCTTAGTACCTCAATTCTGTGTACATCAGAATCAGTGCACTTTCCCCAAATATTAACACAATAGTTTAGCAGTGATTGAATAAAACAATTAAAAAACGTTACTATTGCAGACATAGGCAAAAATATTTTAAGTATTCTCAACAAGAATAATTTAGAAGCAATCTTCTTGCAAAATATATCAACCTGGTTTTCCCATGAAAGGTTTTGATTGATAGTTATACCAAGCAATTTTTCATCAGCAACAGAGTCGATAACATCACCACTAATAGTAATGAACAATTCAGATTGGGGCAGATAGACACGCTTTTGGTGTGTAGTCACTAACATGCTTTTCGTTTATGTAGTATTTCGGCCATTTGATTAGCTTGGCAACAGTTTTTAACCTCAGTTGCCCCATTTTGTAATTTAACTTCAACTTCTGGAATCGATTTACCGGAAGCAGACAGTGTAGAGTCGTCAGCAAACATTGTAGTTTTACAGACTGAGGTATATAGGTGTAGATCATTTATGTATAATAAGAAAAATTTAGGGCCAAGTATAGAACCCTGCGGGACTCCGGTTTTGCATGATAATGGATCGGAAACAGAGCCTTTAAAATTTACACGCTGGTAACGGTCTGTGTGATAATACATGAACAACTCTATAGTCGAGTTTGTACAGTTATAGACCTTCAGCTTCTGCAGTAAAATATCATGTGAAAATTAGACCAAAGACTTTGCGAAGATCAATGAATATAACACCAACTAAATTCTTTTTGTCTATATCAACAGACCAGTTATCCACAAGATCGGTCAAAGCAGTTTGACACGAGTGAAAATGCCGAAAGCCTGATTGGCTAGAATGAATCAGACGATTTTCTTGTAGATACAAGTTAAAATGAAAATGGATATGTTTCTCTAAGACGGGCAAGATGCTAATCGGTCGGTAATTTCCAACATCATCCCGACAACCCTTCTTGTAAAGTGGAGTAATATATTTGGAAAAGAACAGGTCTTTATAGACATATTAAATCTCTTAGTTAAACTTTTGGCTAGTATATCAGATCCCATTTTCAAAAATTTCAGATGTAGTCCATCTATTCCTGGCGATTTTGTTATATATAGCATATATCTTGGGCGCTTTTAGATGACAAAACCCATAACCCTTAAAAAAAAGGAACACGTGACCCATAATACCCGTAAAAATCTGCAGGATAGCTAATGAGATAATATACCCTTGATATCCATCAGAAGTTACGGAGTATTACACTGATGAGTACAGCCTGTATTCTGTTACGGGTTATTATACTGAAGTATACTGAAGCGTATATGAGAAGTGACATGTAACCAGCCTTGACTTTCCCTAACCTTCCATGAGAGACAATGTGGTATATATTATAGGTATGGAGAGGTTATATGGCCACGTGAATATATATACAATATATATATATTTTGTATTCTATGGCGAATAATACCATACCTGTAATATATTGAGTGACGCGGGGTCACTTCAAACATGCAGTTTAAGTCCAATCTATCCTGTCTTATGAGTTCAGATATCTCTATTTATTTGGCGATGAGATAGTGAACAGGATCAGCTGAATAAAAGCGCTATTTTTACCGCAGTGAAACCGGTGATGATATGACAAATGACGTCACACGCCGTGTAGCTATCGATATTAGCGCACGAATGCATGTCACCATGGTCACAGTATTATTGCCCAAACTGCATCAGGTTTATGCGTATAAGGAGAACCAAGGTAAATATATTGGAAGGATTTGTATATTATTACGCATTATGAGACCATTTTATCACAGTAAATACGACACAAATAGCCATAAAATAAATAAGAACTCAGTCTGGTGATAATTGGACAGCTCGTCACGTACGCGTGCACTGACACATCGATCACAGATACACGTCCAAAGCGACACCGGCACGGCGACAGTGTGGCTAGCACAGAGTTCATCATGAAGCGCGCGGTGTGGATAGAGAACGAGAATTTCGACTCATGTTGGCTTAAATATGGGCCATTTGATGCCCATTGGCATACATAAGGGTCCCAGACTTTTGTGACGTCACGTGATCATTGAACCTGCGCATGTGCGAACAAATACCGGTACGCAGGATCAAAGGTCACGTGATGTCACAAACCATCGAAAAAGTAGATGTCATTGACCCTATAAATGTCAGCATGTGTCGAAATGCCTTTTATTTTGCCCAATATGTGTTGAAATGCCCTCTCATTTGAACGACGATAATATGGTATACTACGCTTTTATTGCGTCTGTTCATGTAGACATCTTCAATGGCACGGCCCTTAGAACCGGCTTGCGCGGTATTAGATTCAAATATCTAACATGTCTAAGAGCAATAATGCTGAACCGTGTGACGGTAGATAGTAGAAACGGACCAAACGGGGGGAAAAGTAGTAGTAGTAGTAGTAGTGTCAGACCCGACCCCAACCAAGAGCTTCATTCTCCACCAAGTTAACCACAGTCACAAACTACAATCACAGTGATTTGCCTCGAGCACGAAACGTCCACCAGCAGAATCTCATCATATACAGATAACAATTAAACACAACGTATAAAGGTGGTGGAAAAAGATTCCGGCGTACTGATAAGTCATATCACTCCACAGGCCAATATTCTGACTACATATCTGAATACACCTCAAGAACCTAAACACACCTCAAGAACCAAACAGTGATCTGTTATGTATCTCAGCCACGCTTTTCAATGATGTAACAGTCCTATTAAGTCATCTGATGGAATGTGGTGATCCGTGTGACCGTTTGATAGAAGAAACGGCACAAACAGGGAAAATATTAGTAGAATTTAAATAGTATGCCGGATTCGAACTTAGACTTTGGAGGGTGTATACGTGTAGTGTCTTGGAGGGGTGGTTTGAGCAAACATAGACGCATAAGGTATGCCCATTTTGGTGAGAGAAATGGTCCAAATGGGCCGTGCGTGGTGTGGCATTGAAGCGTTTGTGAGTAGAACCAGACCAGAGTGTTGGCATGCGTTTGTGACGTTATTCTGCGCATGCTGGGTACACAGGGGTGTGTTTGAGCGTTAGATGGGCCATCCTTGTCCCAAATGGGTCGTGGAGGGTATCGTTTGGAAGCGCTCGTGTTGTGAACTACGACTTGTGTGTGTTTTTTTTGTCGGAGGTGACGTCAACGGTGATGTTATTAGTAGTAGAGAAAGCGCAATGGCAGGACATTTACGGGTGCGCGAGGAGTGTTTGGTGCAGTATGTCGTATTGAAGCGCTTATGATGGAGACTACGACTGGAATTCTATCCTGCCTCTTCCTGCCAAATAGTTCTTACCCCTGCCAGGCCTGAAGTGGGGAGGGGGAGAAAAATGCCCCCCCCCCCTACAAAACTTTCTGCGCTATATCCGAAACGAAACAAAATTTAGAGCTGACACTCCGTGACTTTATAGTTTATCTTCTTGGGGTCATTTTGTGCCTATTTGGAACCTCCCGAGGAGAGGCTCATGGGTAAATTCAAGATGGCGGCCACATGGGGTACCAGAAATGTGATGTTTTCGTCATTTGTCTTCAAAATTTCTGCTTTTCCGCGATGAAAAGTGAGCAAAAACTATTTTATTTTACATCACATTAATATTTCCTAATTTATCATGGAGTTTTTGTGAGTTTTGCATAAATAAGAAATTGGAAAGATCTGACCGAACAAATCGTCCAAAATATGTCGTTTTTGAAGATGACGTCACTGTGACTCGGGGTGGGGGGAGCGGCATTTCGGCCTTCCCCAGGCGTGGACAGGTTCCAATGAGCCCAGACCAGATAGGGTTAAAGTGAAACAATTCCACCTTGGATAATAAATCCTGAGCACAAGCATCTAGTCCGTCATTCAGTATTCAGCCGTCGTCCATTAAAGTATTTCGGCGTCCATAATCCAAAGACCTAATTCATATAATAGCATTAGCACAAAGTTAAAAGAATAAATCATAATATACATAAAACTAGGCTAACTTCCAGCGAGAGAGAGAAGCGGTCACAGTTTTCAATGATGCCAGCAAGACATCATGATGTTCCAAAAATAACAAATCCGTATCACTGATCAGTATTTAATTCATATGATTTTCGTTATAAAGTGGTTATCAAAAGAGTAGGATGTGTCTCAGTCAAACTTTGATTGTGACTGTTTATATGAACACCGTGAGGGTCTTGAAATACATAGTTTCATACGGCCTCTGGCTCGGTTCATTTGAATTATACACAAGCTGCGAAACCTATCGCCATAGATGTTGCACGCTACGCCCGTACTTTGCTATCGGCATGCTATATGTATCGTCAAATTTGAGAAACTTTGTAAGCTTCTCAAATTTGTTTCTGCAATAACGTTTAGTGACGTTGATTAAAATCGTCACATTTAACAGAGGATCTAGCACATGATATTTGGCGAGATATGTATACGCCATATGCAGGTCCCACTGGAATACTGCTGTCCATAAAGGCATAGTTTACGATGTCGAAATTGTAAGCATCTGTTTTGTCGTAAAATCGACGAGAGAGAATACAAGCGTCTAGTCCGTCATTCATAATTCAGCCGTCGTCCATTAAAGAATATCCGCGTCCATAATCCAAAGATCTATTCCATATCCATATAACAGTATTAGCACCAAATTCAAAAAAGACAATCATAGTTTACATAAACATAGGCTAGTTTCCTGCAAGAGAGAAGCGGTCAACAGTTTTCAATGATGCCGACAAGACATCATGATGTTCCAAAAATATAAAATCCGTATCGCTGATCAGTATTCTTAATCCATAATAATCGTTCTGAAGTCGTTATCTAGAGAATGATGTATCTCAGTCACGCTTTGATTGTGACTGTTCATATGAGCACCATGAGGATCTAGAAGTACATGGGTTCATACGGCCCCTTGCCCCGGGTTAAGCGGAATTAGACACAAGTTACGAAACGTAGCGCCATAGATCTTGCACGCTACGTTCGTATTTTGCTATCAGCATGCGATATGTATCGCCAAATTTGAGAAACTTTGAGTGGAGACGCTTGGAAGAATAGCCCTGTTTTATAAGTTTCTGCAACAATGTTTTGTGACGTTGATTGAAATCGTCACAATTAACACAGGATCTAGCAAATGCTACTACGCGAGATATGTATACGTCATATGCAGGTCCCACTGAAATATTACTGTCCAGAAAGGGATAGTTTACGATGTCGCAATTGTAATCATCTCTTTTGTCACAAAGTCGACGAGAGAGAATGCCCACTTCGTTTTTGTAGAGATATAGATCTAAATATGATGTGCCTGTAGGGCTATCTGTAGTTTCCTTCAAATCCAGTGAAGGTGGATATATATCCTTCACTGGGTCATTTATATAGCGATTATCCACAGCGAGAAGATCGTCTATATAGCGTTTGGTGAATGAGAAGGAACGGGCTTTGAATGGATCGGTTTTTGAAAGCGCCTGCATATAGTCATATTCATAAGAGAACAGATACAGGTCAGCCAACAGGGGTGCGCAATTAGTACCCATTGGAATACCTATATGCTGCTGATATATTGTGTTACCAAATTTCACATAGATATTTTTAATGAGAAATTCAAGCAACTCTGTAAACAAAGAAACATCCCATGAATGATATCTCTTGTATGTAGTAGAGCTAAAGAATGCTTTATTGCTTCCGACATTAATATATCTGCGATCAGTTTTCTTGAACACAGATACTATTAATGAACTTAGACGGTCAATAAGATCCTGATGAGGGATTGTAGTATAGAGAGTCGAGAAATCCCATGTGGATACATGTCTGTACGGTATGTGACCATTAGCATCAAGTTCTTCCGTAAGACATTTTGAGTTTTTTAATATCCACATACATTCAACGCCAGAGTTTTTAAAAATAGTGGCGCAATACCTTTCCCAAAATGCTTTTACCTCCTGAAGGGCCCACGTCAATAGGGTTGAAAGAAGCTTGGTGGTGCAGCTATGAATCTAGCTTTGTATGGTGATTTATGCATTTTGGGAGTCCAGTATACTTTTGGTATGTCGTTATGATTGGTTGGAAGACAAATACCTCTTTCCATGAGAAACGTTTTGTGATTGTTAAATAAATCTTCCAGAGTAAATGAAGTTTGGGAGTGAGTAGACGGATTTGATGATGATAGGTCTACACTCAATTCTTTAACCAGCACCTGGTAATAGTAATATTTACATATGAATATTATATTATTTGGAGCTTTGTCTGCTGGGACAATGACGAATTTACTCTGGAGATTTGCAAGAACTTCTTGCGAATTGAGGTTTCTCAGTACTTGTTTTGCTTGGGGAAGAGTACTTCTGTCAATATGGCGGATTGTTTCAACGACCTTGCTTTTGGCGAGGTCCAGCCAATCAACGAGTACTGTAGGTTCAACTTTTTCTCGCTTCGACCAATCAATAACGTACTGTTCCAATGCAGACAGGACTATCTTCTGGTCGGCCTTCAGATTTATTCTTCTCGGCTCTCTATATTTAGGTCTCTTCATCAGGAGTAATTTCAGGTCCTTATCACTCACCACACCAGGGTCACCAGTCACAACATGTTTGCATGGTGTATAGATAAAGTTCAACGATTCACAATCACAACTATAGCCTCCTGACGTGTATAAGTTTCAGTTAAACTCCTTGCCAGCATTGGAGTAATTGAATATTTTGGTGGCTATAGATTTAGTATATTTATATGAAATGCAAGGAGGTTCTGTGAACTTAAAATAGTTTGGTACCGGGTTGCGTACCTCTGGATCATTCAGGATTCGAGGTAAATTAATAATGTCCAGTCCTTTATCTAAGTAGTTGAGTTTCAAGAAAAGCCGATATTGAGATGTTTCGATTATGTTCACTGGACGATACAACCGAAAATACGCTATATCTTGACATACTTTACTGATTTTTGATGGTATTATATTTCCTGGAGACGCAGATTGTTGTATATCTCTGGCTATTCGATCTAAAGCTCTCAGGGGTAACGCATACAGAACTGTACGTAAGCCATGTATACTATTGGGTGTGTTAGATAAACCCACTAAATAATTTAAAGTGATATGATCGTGAATCATCGAACTATTAAACTTTCGCCAACCATGGCTGCGATGTCTCCGTTGATGGGGTTTAAATTCATTTCATTTCCCGCTTCATTTTCATAGAGATATACGTCTAAATATGATGTGCCACTAGGGCTATCTGTAGTTTTCTTCAAATCCAGTGAAGGTGGATATATATCCTTCACAGTGTCAATTACATAGCGATTTACCACACAGAGAAGATCGTCTATATAGCGTTTGGTGAATGAGAAGGAACGGACTTTGAATTGATCGGTTTTTGAAAGCGCTTGCATATAGTCGTATTCATAAGGAAACAGATATAGGTCAACCAACAGGGTGCACAATTAGTACACATTGGAATACCTATGTGGTGTTTCTTTCCATGAGAAACGTTTTGTGATTGTTAAATAAATCTTCCAGAGTAAATGAAGTTTGGGAGTGAGTAGACGGATTTGATGATGATAGGTCTACACTCAATTCTTTAACCAGCACCTGGTAATAGTAATATTTACATATGAATATTATATTATTTGGAGCTTTGCCTGCTGGGACAATGACGAATTTACTCTGGAGATTTGCAAGAACTTCTTGCGAATTGAGGTTTCTCAGTACTTGTTTTGCTTGGGGAAGAGTACTTCTGTCAATATGGCGGATTGTTTCAACGACCTTGCATTTGGCGAGGTCCAGCCAATCAACGAGTACTGTAGGTTCAACTTTTTCTCGCTTCGACCAATCAATAACGTACTGTTCCAATGCAGACAGGACTATCTTCTGGTCGGCCTTCAGATTTATTCTTCTCGGCTCTCTATATTTAGGTCTCTTCATCAGGAGTAATTTCAGGTCCTTATCACTCACCACACCAGGGTCACCAGTCACAACATGTTTGCATGGTGTATAGATAAAGTTCAACGATTCACAATCACAACTATAGCCTCCTGACGTGTATAAGTTCCAGTTAAACTCCTTGCCAGCATTGGAGTAATTGAATATTTTGGTGGCTATAGATTTAGTATATTTATATAAAATGCAAGGAGGTTCTGTGAACTTAAAATAGTTTGGTACCGGGTTGCGTACCTCTGGATCATTCAGGATTCGAGGTAAATTAATAATGTCCAGTCCTTTATCTAAGTAGTTGAGTTTCAAGAAAAGCCGATCTTGAGATGTTTCGATTATGTTCACTGGACGATACAACCGAAAATACGCTATATCTTGACATACTTTACTGATTTTTGGTGGTATTATACTTCCTGGAGACGCAGATTGTTGTGTATCTCTGGCTATTCGATCTAAAGCTCTCAGGGGTAACGCATACAGAACTGTACGTAAGCCATATATACTATTGGGTGTGTTAGATAAACCCACTAAATAATTTAAAGTGATATGATCGTGAATCATCGAACTATTAAACTTTCGCCAACCATGGCTGCGATGTCTCCGTTGATGGGGTTTAAATTCATTTCATTTCCCGCTTCATTTTCATAGAGATATACGTCTAAATATGATGTGCCACTAGGGCTATCTGTAGTTTTCTTCAAATCCAGTGAAGGTGGATATATATCCTTCACAGTGTCAATTACATAGCGATTTACCACACAGAGAAGATCGTCTATATAGCGTTTGGTGAATGAGAAAGAACGGACTTTGAATTGATCGGTTTTTGAAAGCGCCTGCATATAGTCGTATTCATAAGGAAACAGATATAGGTCAACCAACAGGGTGCACAATTAGTACACATTGGAATACCTATGTGGTGTTGATATGGTGTGTTGCCAAATTTCACATGGATACTTTTATTGAGAAATTCAAGCAAATCCATCAGCAAAGAAACAATCCCATGAATGATATCCCATGTATGTGGTTGAGCTGAAGAATGCTTTATGGCTTCTGACATTAATATATCGGCGATCAGTTTTCTTGAACACAGATACTATTGATGAACTTAGACGGTCAATAAGGTCCTGATGAGGGACTATAGTGTACAAAGACAAGAAATCCCATGTCTGCACGATATTTGACCTTTAGCATCAAGTTCTTCCGTAAATTGGAGCGATATGCAATAGATGGGAAAAATTGACGACGTCTGGCGACTAAAAAGCAACCATATGACTCCACAGAAAAGCTTCCCTCGGCACCTCACATTCAGACCCGAGAATACGGTGGATTCGCGGATGTAGCCTTAGTATCTCAGCCGCGCTATTATTGCACCTCAACATGGGGTAAACCTGGTAAATGCAAGATTACCTAGAAAAACTAACCTGTAATGCCCGACTTCGTACGGCTGAAACTTTCCACCAAAACAATTAACCTACATTTATTTGTCGAGTGACATGTACAGAAGGCGGGCCTCGGGGACTAACCGTCCACCAGCAGACTCGTACCATACACAGGTAATAAATTGGAGCGATATGGCAGAGGTGGGACAAATTGACGACGTCTGGCGACTAAAAAGCAACCATATGACTCTACAGGAAAGCTTCCCTCGGCACCTCACATTCACACCCGAGAATACGGTGTCCTTAGCATTTACTGTATCGAGATTACCAGTCACAACATGTTTACATGGTGTATAGATAAAATTCGACGATTCACAATCACAACTATAGCCTCCAGACGTGTATAAGTTCCAGTCAAACTTCTTGACAGCATTAGAGTAATTGAATATTTTTGTGGCTACAGAGTTAGTATACCTATATGACATGCAGTTCTGTGAACTTAAAATAGTTTGGTACAGTGCTGAAGCCCCGCAGTCAATTGTAGATAGTGTTAAGGAATACTGATATATCCATTTTAACTGACATCATTCGTTCAAACTGAGCTAGCAATGATCCTTTGCCGTTGAAGGACATTTGTAAAGCAAGGAAAATAATCGTACTGTTCATACGGAAGTACACGCGTGTACGAATATTACTATTCTCTGGTCAATCTCGGTAGAGATCGCATCTGGTGATTATAGTGCCTAAAACGAGTGAATATTTGCTTCCAATGTTAAATCAGAATATATTTGTATGGAGAAGGCAAAGGCTTGTTTTCTAATTTAAGACAAACACCCAGTCAAATAAAATTCCGCGCCGAAATACGTGAGTGAATCTGCTCCATTGCATCTAACGTCTGTCATTTTAATTAGTCGGTTACTTTGGAGCTGATCAGATATCAATAGTTAGTACAGCATAAGTTTTCCTTTTGGTAGCGTGAACTGAACTCTAGAAAATGACTACTATTACACTATGATATTACATCATGATATGCTTTAAATAGCTTTGTAATTCTCTCCATTCGGCCAAAGGTCAGTAATGCCGTAAACGGTCATCTGTAGATGCTTTGTGGTTTAGCATTCGTCAGTATTACTGCATGGGCATGAGATGTAAGCGACACACCCACTGACCACCTGATATTACTTTATACGGTCTCTATTGAACACAAATACATTTTGACGTCACCCTATGTAATTGAGCCGGGGAGAATTTAGAAGTTATTTAACGTATCACTAGCACGGAGTATTTTTCAGTTCATTTTGTTATACACGCTGCAAAAGTGAAAAGTTACACGAAGCTAAATACTGATTTTCCGAATTATGGAAGACTAATTAAAATGAAATGACTTTAATAGTTGTTTCGAACAATTTAGCGATAGAATAACGCTATCCTAATAGTCGTATAACAGAAGGCGTATTTGTGTAACTGAAGATCTCTTGTAACTTGTTCAAAGCTACAATTTGCTTGGTCGTGGGTATACAATTGGAATGATTATCTGTACTGGTTATCTGCTCTGGGGTGGGGTGGGGAGGCGGAATGCCCCAAATTATTTTTTCGTACCCTTTGAGCTAGGGGGTTGAAACTTACCTCACTATACCCTTGGGTCAAGCTCTACCGGAAACTGTAAAAAAATTCAAGATGACCGCTTTGATGACGTCACAGGGACGTCATTTAAGATTTTTCAGATTTTTATTTATGCAATTTCTCCGAAAAAATTACATGATAAATTGGTAAACGTTAATTTGAGAGTTTTTATCCACCTTTTGTCGCAGATAAGCAGAAATTTGGAAGAAAAATGACGAAAACATCACCTTCTGGTACCCAACGTGATCGACATCTTGAATTTACCAACGATCCTCTGCACGGGCGGTTATGCAAGTAGGTTCAAAATGAATCCATTATGATAAACTATAAATTCACGGAGTGTCTGCTCTCTTTTTTTTGTGGTTCCGGAGATCGCGCAGAAAGTTTGGTAGGGAGTGTGGGGGGGGGGGCAATTTTGCCCCTCCCCTCAGGCCTGGTAGGGTGAAACAACTTCATGCCGAAACATGGAACTTTAAATTATAGGTCAGAAACCACGATTGAATTTTTTAATTCAAGATTGTAACTGTGACATGACGTCCGGCGAAGACTGGCCATTATACCTGGCTGGGTCAGAAATGGTTTGTGGTGCATTTAAAAACAATATATATATATATATATATATATATATAATATTTGTCTCTAAAAATATCAAAACCATCTTTTGACCTTAATTAGGGAATCGATGAGGTACGGTTTCGTTTATATGACCATAACTGTAAATTAATTAATGGTCTGAGACCCAATAGTCAGCCCGTTTCGTTCCTATATGGCATGGGAGAAAACTCCTCGGAACCAACTAACAGATCGATTATCTCCCTTAAATGTCAAGGAATTCTACCGATAAAACTTGGCATGGGCGATACTCTCAGCGATATATTCTAGAAAAAGACTGATACGGATTGGCATAACCCTGGCCCTGTTGATTTAGTATTCAGATCAAAGACATCGTCTACCCATCTACCAAGGATTACCTCTTTGGATTTGATAGAGATATCCGAGAGCAGGAGCTATTGTGGAGGCTTGTGTCAGTGTTTGGGTATGGTTCAAATGATAATGCCAAAGGGTTGGGCAATGTAGCACACCGTCATTCAAATATATCAATAAACCCCACCAAAGGAGACATCGCAGCCATGCTTGGAGAAAGTTTAATAGTGCGTTGATTAACGATCATATCACTTTAAATTACTTACTGGATTTAACTAACATATCCAACAGTATACATAGCCTGCGTACAGTCCTGTACGAGTTCTTCTGACAGATTTAAATCTAATAGCCAGAGATAAACAACGATATGTGACTCCAGGAAATATAATACCGCAAACAATCACTAAAGTCTGTTAAGATATAGCCTATTTTAGATTGTATCGTCCAGTGAACATTATCAAAGGTCGCTTTTATTGAAACTCAATTACTTTGATAAAGGACCGGACATAATTAATTCAACAAGAATCCTGCATGCAACGCTGTACCAAACTATTTTAAGTTCACAAAACCTTTTTTCATTCAATATAATTATATTAAATCTGTAGTGACCAAAATATTCTGTTACCCTAATGCTGTCAAAGAGTTTGACTGGCACCTATACACATTTGGAGGCTATAGTTGTGATGTTTTGATCCGGCGAACTTTATCGATACATTATGCAAACATACTGCGACTAGCAATCTTGGTATCGAGTGTTGAAGATAAGCACTCCTGATAAAGGGACCTAAATATAGAGAGCCGGGAAGATAAACTTGAAGGTCGACATAAGATAGTCCTGACTGCAATGGCAATGTACGTAATTGAGGGATCGAAGCGAGAAAAAGTTTAATTTACATTATTCGCAATCCACCATTTTGACAGAAGTACCCCTCCTCGAAAAAAGGTAGCGTGATACCTCTTTTCGCAAGAAGCTCAAGCAACTCTCCAGAGTAATTCATCATAGTCCATAAAGCATTCGTTATCTCTACTACATTCAAAGATATCATTGATGTGATGTTTAATTTTATATAGCTGCCTGAAATTCCCTTTAAGAATATCTATGAGAAATTTGGCAACGCAATATATCAACAAAATATAGGTATTCCAATTGGTATTAATTGTGCACCCATTTTGGCTGACCCGTATCAGTTCTTTTATCAATACGACTATATACAGACGATTTCAAAAAGCGATAATCTCAAAGTCCGTTCCTTCTCATTCACCAAACGCTATATAGACGATCTTCTCGCTATGGATAATCGTAATATGAATGATGCGGTGAAGAATATACATACACCTTTATTGGATTTCAAGGAAGCTACAGATAACCCTAACGGCACATCATATTTATTTTTTCTCTGTAAACATGAAGCTGCATGCTCTCTCGTCGACTTTAGGATGAGAGAAATGATTACAATTTCGAAATCGTCAACTATCCCTTTCTGGACAATAATATTCCAATGGGATGTGCATATGGCATATACAGTTTCATTTGCTAGATCCTGTGTAAAATGTGTCGATTTTAATCAACCCCACGAAACATTATTGTAGAAAATTATCACACATGTCTGTACCACCAAGCGCCTCCACTCAAAAGTTTCTCAAAATTGACGATGAATATCGCATGCTGATAGCAAAATACGACCGCTGAGTGCAAGATATATGGCATTACGTTTCGAAAATTCTGTCTAATTCCACTGAAACAGGGGTACATGTAGAGGTCGTATGAAACCATGTACTTCAAAATCCTCATAATTTTCACATGAACAGGCTCAATCAAAGCGTAACAGATACGTTATTCTCTAGAATTTACAGCGAAAATCATATGGATTAAGAATACTGATCAGTGATACGGATTTGATATTTTTGAAGCGTCATGGGGTCTTGCCAACATCATTGAAAATTGTTGTATGTTTATGCATACTTTTAGTATATTAATTAAATTTGGCGCTTTTCATGTTATACGTAAAAGGTATTTGGATTATGAATGGGAAAATTCTTTAATGGACGACGACTGAATATTTAACAAGCAACCAGAGGATGCCAAGTCCCCCGCCGAAATGGCAGCAATATTTTTTAGCATTGTTGGTCTCGGGGATATACATGAGGGAGGCAACTGCTACTTCATAGGCGTTGGATGCGGAAGGGTCTTTCTGCCTTCCCAAGTTTTAAAATCAACCCAGAATGGTTGACTGAACGTTGATTGCTTCTGTAATATAGTTTCCATGCAATGAAGCATGGAAATTATGTAACAGAGAAGCGACCCCAAGTGACATCTCAAGGCATATTATCTGCAAACCAAATTTGACGAGAAGCTGGATGCAAGGACATACATTTGTACACGGACATCCACGGACACAAAGAAGCAAGAACCATCTTAAAGTCTCCGACCGCGTTGCGGCGGGGGACAATGACGGATTATGCGTTTGCGTTTGATGATAGCGCCGTACTGCTCTTCTCTCTTATAGCCTGCTTAAATTTGTCCATAGTGCCCTGTGAATGATGTCTCGATTACGGACATGGAACGTCCTCATAGACAAGGTTCTTGTAGTGAACGTCAGATCTGACGCTTATATACGATGTGAGTAGTAGTAAGCCGTTAAATTCATTAGAAAAAATGTGGGTTGAAACAATGTGGGTGTCACGTAGTGCTGACGTCACATCCGGGTCAAAGGTCACATCCGGGTCACTTCCGGGTCGACGGTTACTTCCGGATCAAACGTCACTTTCGGGTGAAAGGTCATTTCCGGGTCAAAGATCAAAGATCACTTCTGGTGACGTTCCAGGATGACGTCATGATGCTATTGATGGGTATATATACGCGGGTCAGTCAGTGTGTGCGTCATTCCTCATCTGGTCAACCATGTCATCAGTCCTACGAGCCATCCTTCCCCTTACACCCCAGGTGGGTTTACACGTCTATGAGGATAAAGTCACCATCGTGGAAGACCGTGGCGATGTTTGCTGGTCGCGCACTGAGACCGTATCGAAGACCGTTTCGCTACACCGTAGCGGCTGGACCAAACTTAAACGGGTGTTGAGCGGTGAGCTCGACGGGGACCTCATCCACATAGACAACGCCATCTACGTACACCGTGGACCATTCTTCGCACGCGAATACCATGACCCTACGCGAAGCTTCACCCTAGACCCTGATCTGTGGACAGCTTTGGAGAAAGTGGTGTTTATTGTGGACCATCTGTTTACACCGGACGAGCGGTCAGCCGTTCAGTTGGGCTGGGCTCGTGCACTGCGTGACGCGGCGGCAGAACCCAATGAACAAATTATCAATCTCATCAAGGAGGCAGACGACGATGCCATAGATTATCCACCTAGACTCAGTCAACCGAGGATATATACAACGGTGGTAGAACCCGAACAACAGACCTCGACCACGTTATAAATACACGATACTCTCTGGATCCATTATCAGTCATCACCATGAAGCGCTGGGAGAAGGTGTTGAATAACTTATACTTCAGTCCCGATAGTCCGGCGGCCGATAGTGCATTGTCGGCTCTCTATAGAGCGGCCAAGCCCCGCGGGATATAACGCACCCAAGTCCGAGATTGGCTCAAACAACAAGACACCTATTCCTTACATCGAGCTGCCCTCCGCCATTTTCCACGGAATCGGGTCATCGTAGGTGGTATAGATGCCCAATGGCAAGCGGATTTGGTCGATATGAGTGCGTTTGCCAAATATAACGATGGGAATCGGTATATATTGACGTGCATCGATATGCGTGGGTGGTACCCATCTGCACGAAAAGCGGGGGAAATCTCGTAGCTGTGTTCAAGGGTATCTTAAAGACGGGTCGCAAACCCTTGTATTTGCAAACCGACGAAGGCACCGAAATCCTTAACAGACCCTTCCAACAGTTTCTGAAAGCCCAGAAGGTGTTTTTCTTTCACACCTACTACGAAACGAAGGCTTCCGTCGTCGAAAGGTTCAATCGGACATTCAAAGGTCGCACGTCCAAATATTTCACGTACAAGAATACACGGCGGTACATCGATGTTCTCCCGAAACTTGTGAGTGGTTACAATCGAGCCTATCACAGGAGGGTACAGAGAGCCCCCATTACCGTGACCGAAGAAGGTGTTCAAGGTCGGGACCATGTACGCATTAATAAAGTCAAGGGCAAGTTCGAGAAGAGTTACCTTCCCAGCGATGAGCACTTCCTGAGTAAACGGCGCCTACCCCGACAACCGCGAGTCTGTGGACTGGGGGATCTTCAAGGTGAACCGTTGCAAGGGATGTTTTACGAGCAAGAGTTACAGCCCGTTGTGAAAACAAAGCAAGACTACTACACTGTGGAACGCATCCTAAAAACCGAGCGACGCCGCGGCAAGATGATGCACTTCGCGAAATTGCAAGGCAGGCCCAGTTCCTTCAACTCCTAGGTCGCGGCCAACCAGATGAAACGACTATAAGACCAGACACTACCGTCGTCATCCTTCATTCCACGCTCGACCATGAACACGGTGCAACCGTCTCTGAACACAGCGTCTATAAAAACGAGCAAAGCACAAGTGGGCCTCATAGTGACATTGCTAACTCTGCTGGGTGTGTTGTACGGAGATGTGTTTTACGGCGTAGCCTATCTCAGCACTCTACTCGTTCCACCTAGGACACCTGCTGTGAGTGCCAGTCAAACCAGTCTACAGAGCGCCTCTACGCCAGTCAAACCTCTTCATCCAGCGACCACTCCCACACCCCGTGTACACTCCAGGTCAACATCTACACCAAGTATTGCAACGCCCTCTTCGACCACCCGCAGTGAACACCCGTCGACAGCGACAACATCCCTTCACCTGCCTCATTGCGGGGCTGACGGGCTCCGGCAAGACGCACTTCGTCAGGGAATTCCTTCAACACGCCGACAGCATGATTACCCCACCCATTGCCCGAGTCCTGTGGTGTTACGGAGAATAGCAAGCGGCGTATGCAGCAATGCCCCACATCACGTTCGTGGAAGGCCTACCCAACTTGGCCAATTTGGAACCGGACACCTTGGCGGTCCTGGATGATCTCACGGTGGAGGCAGATGCGCGGGTCACCCAACTCTTTACTGAAGGCAGTCATCATCGGAGGCTCAGCATCATCTACAGAATCTGTTCAGTAAAAACAAAGAGCATCGGAACATCAGTTTAAATGCCCACCACCTGGTGGTGTTTAAAAACCCGAAAGATACCACGCAACTGCGGCACCTGGCGAGACAGATGTACCCCGGACGCACTCAGTTTGCATTGGAAGCCTTTGAAGATGCGACAGCTCCTCAACACGGGTTATGCTCTTCGATCTGAAGCAAGCCACCTCTGACCACCTTCTACTACGGTCTGGTATCTTTCCCGGGGAGACCCACCACGTGTACATGCAAACATAATGTAAACACATTCACAGTGGCTCCCCAAGCTGGGGTGTGTATGTGATGATGAGGGCAATAAAAGTATATAGAACACACCATTCTTGTTTATGATGTCTCTATAGTCCACTAATAAAAAGCGTAGGGGTCGGGGTTCCAGCGTTAGTTGAACAGGATGTCTACTCGAGTACGGAAACACGCTCCGACGCTCCGTGTACTGAAGACGAGCCCCACCCGAATTGGTTCGGACTATTGTAGGTGGCGCAGACCCTGTTCTCGTGTGCTGTCTGTGTGAGATTGGACTCAATATCTTAAAATGGAACCTGCCACTGACTCCGGCTCAGAAGGCGACGTTGGCCAAGCATAAAACAGGTCTCCGGACCCTGGTCCAGAAGCGAGTCTCCCAAACACAGAAGAAAAAGATCTTACAGAAAGGCGGATTTCTCGGGGCCACTTACCGCCGTTGGCTTCCTCTGTGCTAGGGACAGTATTGGGTGGACTCGTCGGTCGACAATGAACCACACGAAACAAAATGGCTCTGGTGGACCCACGTCTGCTTCAAAGCCTCCAATCACCGTATCCGATCCCACCTACGGTGACGACGATGAACACCCTCGATCACGAGGTGCAAGAGATTCTACAACGACCGGGGTTAAGCGACAGTGAGAAAGTACAACAGTACAATGAAACGCTTCAACGGTACATCACGTTCCTGGGGCAATACAAGGCCTCTGATCCAAGCCCGGTGTCAGTCGCACAACCAGCACCACCATGCGACACAACGCCGACTTCAGCACCGTTCCAACAGCCGCCATTACCAGGGGTACCAGGTACAGCCCCACAGTGGATCGAAGACGAAGTCCTGAAGAGTGTACCTGCGTCGTTCAAGAAACAAGCTGGCAAGGTACTACAGTGGAAGACAATCCTAACATGACTTGGAATGATAAAAATGAACTACTGGTACAGAATCAGGTGGTCCCCGGTACCCACATGGCGGATTTAGTGAATGACTTGATGCGTCAACGTAGGTCGCACACGGATCCTCGAGGATGGTAGGTCTTTGCTCAAGGCTTGAAAGACATGCATGTACCACAGGAATTGGTGGGAAAGCCCCAGCGCTGGATCTGGATGCAGCGTGACCACGCACCTCAAAAGTCACAACGACAGACGCAACCCCCACGGACAAGCCGAGTGGGAACCGGAGTCACCACCAAAAACACCACAACTGCGGGCACCATCTTTTCACCCCTTTACAACACCACCCCTGAAACTAAGGCCATCAAGATCTATGACACGTAGCAAGTCCCCGCGACGATCACGACGCCGGGAACAAGGTCCCAAGTCCTGGGAACCCTATTAAACCAAAAGCGGCAACAGGAAAGCTCAGTCGTCATGTTTTACCTCACCTTACCCAGTAACAGCTCGGCTGCGGTGTTTCCCAACAACAGCTTGACCCATTATGTCACGCAGCTGCCACATCCCTTTCCCAACAACAGCTTGACCCATTATGTCACGCAGCTGCCACATCCCTTACATCTCCCCGGACGTTGGGAGTTTGGCCTAGTGGATATCCAGTACCCATATACGTGGTACAACGTGCAACAGGATACGGTGCGGATTCCCGTTTGCGGATTACCTGGACATGGAGTATCAAGAGTGGAGCCACAAGTTCCTGATCACCCTCCAGAGCAATGTGACCGTACGTTTCAGCAAGACGTTGAAGGAGCTGTGTGCACTGGAGACAGATAACTATGTTGGGCCCGGTCGGCTCCACGGGAAGACCACGCTGGGTCTTCAGGCTGGCTTGTATGGACTCTATGTCTATTCGGATGTGGTGGATGGTCACATTGTCGGTGATATCGATGCACCCCTGCTCCGCGTCTGTCCAGTGAAAGGGATCTACGGAGATTAGGTCATACAGAGCTTTAACCACGTACTCTATCTACCGGTGCGACAGATTGACTGTCACCATCGATATAAGGGATGATACCAGACAACATCTGGCATTCGAAATTGGGAAAGTGGTGGTCACACTTCATTTTCGACAAGTACGCTCTCTCAACTTTGTATGATGAAGGTGCCTTACGAGTGCTATGTACAAAGCTATATGAACTATTATACCCAACAGGCCGGAGGTGGCCTTCCCGTCTTTGCAGGTACACGCATCCAATGAGGTCATGGGCTAGGGAACGTACACGGGAGCATCGTCAAAACGTTCCTGCCACTGGTGACGCGTGGGGTCAAAGTGGTTGGCAAACAAGCGATCCGAAGTGGGGTGCAAGCCCTGGGAGATGCGTTCAGCGGTGTCCCCGTCAGAGAAGCACTGAACCGCCGAGCCAAAGAAGCAGATGTCTTGGTCGTCAAAGCACAACGAACCGTAGGGAATAAAAGATCTGCACCGCCGAGACCATGCACCAGCCGACGTCCGACCCACCGAGGACGCACTTCGAAGTCCCGGGATATCTTTGCGTAAAACATGTCCTTAATCCACGCCCCTACACCAACAGTGAATTTGATTTGTGGACCGTCCCGCCAACACAGACCAGTGCCGAACAAGGATTATGGGTGGAGCATCTCCCGCTCTCCAGCATCAAAGAAACAGGGCCCATCGAGTTCACCATCAGCAATGCAGATACGGCCTATGTGGATTTAGCCCATACGTACTTGTATGTGAAAGCCGAGATCGTTAATGGGGATGGCTCCAGAATCATCGACCAGGCAACGGTGGGCCCGACAAATCTCTGGCTGCACTCTATTATGTTTCAACATGTGGATATTTTTCTCAGCGACAAACTCATCAATGACTCGACCAACACGTACCCTTATCGAGCCTACATCGAAAAGCTGTTGTCGTATGTCCGAGAGGCTAAAAAATCTCAGTTGACAGCCCCGTTATACTAGCGGGATTCACCCGGGCACATGGGCACGGAGAACGCCAATGCGGGATGGAACAAACGGAGGGGTTTCACTGTGAACGACAGCTCGGTCGATCTCATGGGTCGACTGCACGCAGACCTCTTCATGCAAGACCGGTACCTCTTGAACAAGATCCCCATCAAAATCCGAATGATCCGACTGATACGGGAGCCCCCGACTTTCGCCTTGATGGCTACTGACGTAAAGGGTTATGTAGCTGAATATAAGATCGTCTTTCCAGACGCAATCCTGTATGTCCGAACAGTGCAAGCGAATCCAGCCGTTCAATTGGGACACCTCACAGCTTGGAAACAAAACCAGCCCAGTACCCTATCGGACGTGTGCAAATCAAAGTGTTCTCTGTGCCTACCGGGAATATGAGCACCAACAAATAAAACCTGTTCCTGGGGGAACTGCCCAAGCGATTGATCCTGGCCTGTGTGGAAAATACCAGTTTCAGCGGAGCCTACCCAGAGAACCCGTTTGACGTTAAACATTTCAGCATCAATTTTCTGGCCCTGCATGTGAACGGACAACAGGTCCCAGTCATGGCCTTAATACTGTGACGATTCGTGTATCCGTGTATTATATAAATATTCGTTGTCAGTCATTCAGTTCAGCCGTGTACATATAATAATGTTCGATATGACGGATGACGATTTCTGACCGTGTATTTGCTGATTTTTCTCGATGTAATGTTCGTTCAATTTGTAATTCTTTATCAGAGTGGATTAAATACCTTGTTCTTGTTGTTATCCAGTAGTTGTTGTTGAATATCTGGATGTGTGGAGTGAGATTTTCACGTTTATGCACATAATTTTGTTGGCAAACTCTTCCGATGTCAGCCATGTGTACGATGATGTCAAAACGAGGCTATACTCTGAAACGCTGCATCTTATGGACGATAACGTAATTGTACTAGCGTTTCATGAATTGTAATTGTTCGAAATGATCTCTTCTCAAAGAGATTGTCTTTATTAATCGCAACCTTTGAATGATTATTTGGCGATTAGCCGTTTACGACGCTAAGCTCTCCTGAGGGTCGAGAGTATCACACTGGATTCATCTCACCAGGTGGCGCTGGGATCGTCTGCCCGCGAAAGTATAAAAGGCCAAAGATACTAATAATTCGGCACTTGGTAATCACCGGGTCAGCTACACAGTCCAAACAACTGTGAGAATAGCCAACGATATCCCAGCTATTAATTGTCTGTAACAGCCAGCAGGATATTACCATACCTTAGGTAACTGGGTACCATTGGAATATAATAATGAGTATGAGAAGCAGATAATTTTATTGGTGCAAGGCCTACTCTTCAATGTAAACAAACCGTTGTCAAGGAAATTATGGGAACCCCGATCCCCTACGAGATATAAATACGGGTGAAAAGAATTTCAGCTGTATGCATATTTACTAGTCAAATAGAGGCTAAAATGTGTTTTGCAGTGAAATATCTTTATCTTCAAGATCAACATTGAAGTCATTCAGCTATTATCTGATGTTATACATTCAGCCCCGAATTCCAGTGCCAAACCAGTAAATATATAATAACAGAGGAAACCAACAGGATTATACACAGAAGAAATACACAGACTGCATTCCGTACATTAAATAAGAGATATTATAATTCGGGAGTGATTTAGTTCTCACTCAGTGGCGTAACGTCAGAGTCATTAGAACTGCATATCACTACCCGCATTTATAAACCCGGGTATCCCCTAAAGTAAAAGACGGGTAATCCCAACATCAAGACGAAGTCGATTAAGTTCACAGTTACTCCCAATTACGGACACGGGAAGGGTTTAGCTGATATTCTAGACTTGTTCTAGTTTAAGGCTTTAAGCATAGCCCGTGAAAGTTAATATTGGGTTGAAACGATACCAGCATTTCACGACCCGCATTTATAAACCCGGGTATCCCCTATAATAAAAGACGGGTAACCCCAACATCAAGACGAAGTCGATTAAGTTCACAGTTACTCCCAATTACGGACACGGGAAGGGTTTAGCTGATATTCTAGACTTGTTCTAGTTTAAGGCTTTAAGCATAGCCCGTGAAAGTTACATATTGGGTTGAAACAACGCCAGCATATCACAACCCGCATTTATGAACCCGGGTAACCCCAAAAGTAAAAGACGGGTATCTCACAGAACAAGATTTGACGCCTGACAAGAATACAGGAGACGTTCATTTAGTAATTTGCACCAAAGCTTCATGGGAAAAGATTTAATACTCATTATAATCACACAGTATTCAGACTTATCCAGATTCTCTTCAATAAGCTATCACCCGTAAATAAATATCTGGATCTCGATGGCACATATCACCCGTAGATAAAAACCCGGGTGATCTTTCAATATCAGATGTCACATAGATCTACGCCGGAGACTAGTGAACACAGAATCCCGGGATTGGATTATTACTCTTGGATGACAGACAGAATTATCAGCTTTAAAATACATGCTACGGTACAAAGACGGAACGAGTGTACTAAACCGAATTATACCGGAGACTGCGTTGGAGAAGAATCATAAAGAAATAACAACAAAACACGAATGTTCCCGAGAGACTTGCCTTTTATTATCATGCATCGAAGTTTGTATGATATGTACATATTAATTCAGATGGAATAAAATTTGATCTAGTTGAACATAAAACGGCATTATTCTTACCGATATTCTTGATTAAGAATACTCGGTCAACTGTATAAATTCCGGATATTCCGGTGGTGTCAGAACTGATTAAATAATAATGGCGATTGGTATAACGTATTAATCAGCCATCCTGACCGATCAGCTGCGTAACAGTATTGGAGTATTGTTGCACAGGTTGACCGTTACAATACCGAACTTTGGACACAGGAATTTCATTCGAGCCTATCAGAGCCTGTTTACAGCGACCTATCAAATCAGCCAGGATGAAGGGAATATGATCAGTCGGATGACTACGCCAACGGATACACGTTGTTTTGTTTCGATCTGATTCCCACCTTAGAGAACTACCATCAGCTGAACCTCGCCAGGCAAGACAACTTACGGTTGGAAATCCACTTCGCACGAGCCCCCCCCGGAGCACCATCAATGTGATGTGCTACGCCGAGTTTGACAACATCACTCAAGTGGACAAGGCGCGCAACGTCCTGTGTGACTTTGCCACCTAACATGGATACAGGGCAGCTTATCACCGTGCTGGAGAACGACACAGGGACACGAATGATCTTTCAATGGGTGTTCGCCCAAGATGTGTTCCCGTTAGACCGTGTGTATCCGGCCGCATACGTGCTCAACACAGACCCGATGGGTCGTCCCGGCCAACATTGGGTGACCGTGTACTTGACATAACAGCAGGCTGAATACTTTGACCCATACGGCCTGCCACCTCTCCATCTGGATTTAACAGCCTTCATTGACGAAGGCACAGAGACGTGGTGTTGGAACAGTCAAACGTTGCAAAGCCTGAGCAGTAGCGTGTGCCGACAGTAATGCTTGTTTTACCTTTACCAGCGATGCCGGGGACGGATGCTACCTACCATCGTACAGATGTTTGACGAGTACACCCAGGCCGAGGACCGCGATGTACTAGTGTACGACTGGGCCGCAGACTATTTCAATGTACAAGCCCCATTCTGGGCTTAAGTTCTAACCATTTCAATGTACAAGCCCCGTTCTGGACTTCAGTTTTCACGTGGTTGTTCTAACGTTGTTGTTGTTGTTCACTGGATAAAAAATGAGATCTCAAAGACCATGTCTTGTGATTTTTTTTATCAACCCAAGAATACAAATAGGAATCAATAACATGCTGAAATAACATATTTACAACAAGCATTGCGACGTTGTCATGGTCACATATTAAGAATACATCCGATAATATAATATGAATAACAGCCCGATGTTCAAATGTCCAAATATGTTGTGGCCATGCGACGTTGTCATGGTCACATTAAGAATACAGCCGATAATACAATAACAGTCCGATGTTCAAATGACCAAATAGGTCGCTTGGGGTAGAAGTAGGCGTCTCGCTGCTGGATATACGAGCATCTTGTTCTCCACGATACGGAATCCTTTGTTGGTCCCACTGTCACTGGTTTCACCCTGGAGCACCACGAGGTACAGGGTTTTATTAATGTTGGGTTCGCGTCGACTCACTCCCTTGCAACTGAACTTGTTATCGTTGTCTCCGCCGTAACAATAGTAAGTTTTCGAGTACAGTGCCAACATGGCCTCACCCGCCCACTCGAGTTTGAAGAGACCGGGCGTCCGCTTGTCGTGGTGTAGTGGTCTTTCTCGGCAGCCATCTATCTCGTTCGGCTTCATAGCGTTCTCGTAGTTCAGGTTTCACTAGCGACTCCCATTCTTTGTTAGAGACGGCCATGTACGCTGAATCGGTGTCCATTTCCAGAAGTTGCCAGTCCGTAGAGTCCAAGAACACCCCCATGCAGTCGTACAAGAATTCCAGCATCCGCAGCTTAGCATATTGATACACCATGCACCCGATCTGCAGTGGCAGGTTATATGTGATGGTTTTTTTGGCCGAGGTGATTTCGCAGGTGGTGTCATCAATAGGATCCAACTGACGGAACAGATGCGAGTTGATGCGTCGACGGGCTTGTTTTTCGTCACAGATATGAACGTTCACGTGGCGGTCCTGGTTGGTCACGGTTTTCCCATACGATGCATTGCCCACCAGTTTCATGGATTGCCTGATGATGGCGTTGGTAAGATCAGTATCTCCTTGGCGGCGGGCGGTGGTGACGGCCTCCGCAAACTTCTTGAAACAGGCCTCGTGGGTGAATTCTATTACTTGGTAGACACGGGTGATTTCCAGTCCGTGGCTCATATACCAACGTAGTAAAGGGGTACCCAGCAGGATCTTCTCCCCAAACATGCTGCTGATCAACATACGCCGCGGTCGTGTCAGGTAGTTGTGGGCTTCAGCGTATCTGCGCATATGGTCCCCGATGTCATCTCGACTCACCTCGGTGTTTTTGAAAATGGGTGGGCATTCTGCAAACGTGTATTTCAGGTGTTCCGGGACATGGATGTCGCATTCCACGAACCCGAAGAGCTGATTCGTACGGACGGCATCGAGAAGTTGTGTGATCCAATGGTCGCTTGAGGGTGCTGGTGATGAACTGTCGCAACCTTGGGTCTTTCATAGCGTGAAACTCGCACTCCCACACCTCGTGGTAATCGTATCCCAAACCCATGATGTAGTCTCAGTTCTTTTGTACCTCCTCTCGTCTGAGTCCTCGTCGCTCATTGTAGCGGTGGTGGCCGTGAACATCGATCGTGAGGTCACACTTTGGCCTGTGCCAATAGCACCCATGAAATTGAAAGACGGTCGGTCGTTGATTGTGAGGGCAAAGCCGTTTACAGGAAGGAGTCGATCTCCGATTCGTTTTTCTGTGTGGTTGGATTGATGGCGGATGGTGATGCCGAGGGAGTGCCCGATCCAATCGAGCCAGTATTTTGCTAGACTTGTACGGGACCGCTGTGCCTTGAAATGATCCTCTTCGGGAAGCCATTGGGTGTAATGCCACGCCGGCATCGATTTGGCCATACAGGACAGGTACAGGGCATTGGCGTCGAGTCCGATGATCTTATCGCACGGTTTTCCTCCTCGGATATGGATCAGCCCTTGTTCATGGAACTGATGAAAGATCAGACTCACGCCGCCCACGATGTTTTGTTTGAGGCACGTGTGCATGTCGGCATCCTTTTGGTCAATGAGGGCGAAGAAGGTGGATAAATCCTGGAACAGATATCTCAGT
This sequence comes from Hanleya hanleyi, assembly GCA_036873755.1. Lineage (NCBI taxonomy): Eukaryota > Metazoa > Mollusca > Polyplacophora > Lepidopleurida > Hanleyidae > Hanleya > Hanleya hanleyi. The sequence goes on from JAVTVY010023977.1 coordinate 74,850, forward strand.
GTGAGTCCAGGGAGGCTGACACTCTCGTTAAACATATCCACTCCCATATTCTGATAGAATCGAAACATTTTCTCGGCCGCTTCGAGGAATGGCACCACATCCAAGTGCTGAAGTTCAGTGTAAGTCGTCTCGGGCCACGCTTTGTCTTTCATGTCATCGTAGAAGGCGGCTCGAGGTGGGAGTTGCGTCTCGTCCAAACTGTCAAGACTGGTGATGTAGCTATACGGGAAATGTGTACAGTCATAGGCTTTGACTCACTGATCGTAACTGTAGTTGGGCGCCAGGTAATTTCGAACATCTAAGAAGCGAAGCGTGGTGGTGGAGAGGGCCACGTGGTCGTTGGTCTTCCTAATGATGAATTTCACATTCCCGGGTTTGGCGAGGTAAGGGTACAAGGATTCTTTTATGAGATTGAGATCGTAACGTCCCGAGTTAAATCCGATCACCGGCAATTGACTTAAATGTTTCAACAAACGCAGCTTGAGTTTCTGGGCGTAGGGTTTCGGTGCTTTGACACGGAACATCCTCTTCGTCCTCAGTGTCGTCGGCCGATATCGGAATACGTGCATCCAATTGATCCAGGGTGGGTTGGAAGGTTACCATCAGGTGCGCGACACTGGCTTCACTAAGGGTCTCCAAGTAGTCCATCACCTGGGTAATCAGGTCATGGGGATCGCCAGTAGAGACCAAAAAGACGGGAGCCGTGTCGTAGCCGGACACGTTCGTATGGATGCTCACACTCAACAGGATATGACGTCGCGTCCATTGCGTTTTAGCGGTCGCCGCCTCCATGGGTCCAAGGATGGATTCAAGGTCATATACGGCCCGATATTGGAAATAACGTTGTGCAGGTGGTACATCGATCCCTTTATCCGCCAGATCCTCAAAAATGGTGGGTGTATTGTGGAACACACCACCCGGGTTTCACAGTGTTATCACAAATCTTCTTGTGGTGGTGTAAGTGACCGGACTGTTTGAACATGCGATGGCATTGTTGGCAGCTGTAGGATTGGGCATACCTGTTCATGTTGGTGATATAAGAGAAATGCCCGAGTGTTCCTTCTTGGTAGAGATTGAGTCTGTGGGTGGTGTCATACTTCTCTGGAGATGGATGGATGAGGTGAGCCGTAAAGCGATGACCATCATCATCGCGGCTGAGATTGTACACGTAGATATTGACTTTGAAGAGTGTTTCGATCGCATCGAGTTTACTTAATGGCACGCCCCGGAAGTACTGGGCTTCCATATCCTGATCTTGTAAGTTCATCGGCCAATACTGGTTGGCCATAAGATCACAAATCTGTGGATGGAAGTTTGTCCAGGTGGATGGCGAGACAGTGGAATAAACATTTCCGTTTGGCGTAGGGGCCATAGCTACCACTCACTAACGCATGCATACCTTCTCTGTGTTTGAGCCAGTCCGGGAGATGGATGACGGCACCGATGGGATGGTCGGTCAATTTGGTGACGAAAAATATAAAATTGGTGATCCGATCCACTATCCATTGGGTGTTGGGGCGTTGGCGTTGCGCCCATTCCTAGGGATCCAACTGGTCCACTTGAGCCAGAACCGTGTCCAGGGACGGTCGATTAATAATGGTGAACGGCTGGTCAAATACCCGGATGTTACTGCTGGGATAGTAGCACCGGACTTGGTGAGTGTCCTTGGTGAATGCCGCAGTACATAACCGAACGCCAGATTTAATTTGAAGGCTGTAGTATGGTCTGAGAAAATGGCTTCCACGTAGCTGTGTAGAGAAGCGATATCAACCAACCGGAAATTATAGCGGACGTGCAGCGGGCGATGACGTTGAAAGCATTGCCGTATATGGGACCAATGGCGGCGGTAGGTGCCAGTCACTCCACTGGTATCTGGCACAACATCAGAAGGAATATCTAACGGATCCTCGATGAAACAGTCGTCCACACTGGAGCCGCCGGATGCCGGATCAGAGGGCGGATTGGGCTCCATGGATGGTGCGGTGCCGGTCATTCACTGCAGGAGTATCTGAAACATCATCAGAAGGGATGCCTACCAGATTAGGAGGAGGAGGATAGGCGTGTCCGTGGAAGGTCCGGTGATGTCGTCTTACTTGACTGGGTAGCTTGAAACGGCGACCACATTCCTCGCATGAATGCTTGGTGCCCCATGCACTGTCCGTTCGTGATAGCGTAGACTGTCCAGGCGATTGAATAATTTCCCACAGCTCGTTCATGCATGCTGTCTGTTGTTGTGAATAGACGACACGTGGCGTCGTAAAAGATCCAGGTTTGAGAATGATTTGGAACAGCTCGGGCAGTCATACATCGTAATTGTCCGGAATTGTCACTGTCCGACAATTGCCGAGGTATTATCCACTGGCCGGAAATTGCCGAAGTATTGTTCACTGATTGCCGAAGTATTGTTCACAGTGTATTGTTCGTTGATGGGCCTTATTCAGCTTCCGAGAACTTCCGAGGTATTATTCACTGGCCGGAAATTGCCAAAGTAATGTTCACTGATTGCCGAAATATTATTTACAGTGTATTGTTCGTTGGCTCGGTCTTATTCAGCTTCCGTTGTATTTGTCAGCTTCCGAGGTATTATTCACTGTCCGGATATTGCCGAAGTATTGTTCACTGATTGCCGAAGTATTGTTCACAGCGTATTGTTCGTTGGCGGGGTGTTATTCAGCTTCTGAGATATTTGTCAGCTTCCGAGGTATTATTCACTGACCAGAAATTGCCGAGGTATTGTTCACTGATTGCCACCACTGTCCGAGGATGTCCGATGTAGTTGGAGAGATATTTGTCTGCTTCCGAGGTATTTGTCAGCTTCCGTGGTATTATTTACTGTCCGGAAATTGCCGAGGTTGACTGTCGAGGTATTGTTCACAGTGTATTGTTCGTTGAATATGTGTTGATCGTTTATGTGGATACGTCAATATTCACTTCTCATATCACCACTGGTGGCCGTATACTATGCACGTTGTGGAATTCGTGGAATGACGTGACGTAGCTTCGTGAGAACTTTGAAAGAGTTCAGAATTCCGTCCCTTTTATAGCGGCTGGCTCCGCCCCTTTTATAGCGGCTGGCTCCTGGAACGCGACCAAAAAATTTGTGCTTCCTGGCGAGCCTTTAATTGAGGCTAAATTGAAATTCAGGGCTGTACAACGCTAAAAAATCATAGAGGACAATTTGCTCATATGTCAGGTCTGGTAAAAATTACAGAATGATATTTGCAGGGCAAGAGGTATTTTTTTTCTTTTTAAACCCGAAATCTGCAAAAATTCTCAACAAACAGTTTTGAGCGACCTGCTCGAATTTGATTGGTTAACGCCAGAATCCTATCCAAATGCTAGAAACCCACCGAAAGGTGCCAACAAATTTGTGTTTCCTGGGGAGCCTTTAATTTACGCTAAAACTGAAATTCAGGGCTGTACAACGCTAAAAAAAGTCATAGAGGTCAATTTGCTCATATGTCGGGTTTGGTAAAAATTACAGAATATTTGCACGATAAGGGGTATTTTTCTCTTTTTAAACCCGAAATCTGCGAAAAAACCCGAGAAAACATAGTTTTGAGCGACTTGCTTGAATTTGATTGGCTAGCGCCAGAATCCTCCGCAAATGCTAGAATTCCACCGTGAAATAATAAAGCATAACTCCGAATGTATTCACTGAAACGGGAAGGAGTTTATACCCGGGGAAGTCTCAATTCTAAAAAAAAAAAAAAAAAAAAAATGGGGGAGGGGGATGTCTTCACAGCTGCACGCGACTTAAAACTATCAGCCAATCAGAGGGCGTAAAACTCAGCTGTTTTCAGAAATGCATGTCACATCGAAGCGGTCGTCATTTTCCTTGACAAGGACCTTCTGCTGGACTTTACCATTGGACTGTCAAAATGCAGGTTGGGAAAATCATTAGACAAATAATAGTTTCCAAACGATCAAACTCTGTGTTCAGTTGTCGTGTGAATGGTACAGTATCTCACAGCCTGTGTCTACGGGGTTGAACTCCCCCTCCCACTCCCGGACGATGTTGTGAAACATGCATATCTTCAAATCTACCGATCTTGCTACCGATCTTTCTACGATTTTATATATCCTTTCCAGCCCCACATGAGATGCTAAAAAAACATGTGAAACTTACTTCCAAAACTACACACAAAGGCGTTTTCTCGCATGTAAACGTCAGCCTATACTGGACCATCCACACCACAATTGAATACAGAGTTTGATCGTTTGGAAACTACCATTTGTCAAATCATATTAATACCTGCATTGGACGATAAAATGAACAATAGAAAAATGAAAAAAAAATAATAAAAAATAAATAAATGAATAATAAAAACAAAACTCGGGGAGTAGTAGACAAAGTGGTCTTCTAAGTAGGGGGAGATGACTCTGACCCGGAAGTAACCTTTGACCTGGAAGTAACCTTCGACCCGGAAGTGATCTTTGACCACGAAGTGACCCGGATGTGACTTTTGACCCGGAAGTGACCCGGATGCGACCTTTGCCCCGGATGTGACCCGGATGTGACGTCAGCACCACGTGACGCCCACATTGTTTCCGCCCACATTTTTTCTAATGAATTTAACGGCTTACTACTACTGATGTGTTGTGCAACGACTCAATCAGCAAAGAATTCTGTCGCACACTATGACTTCTTAATCTCATCTAAAAAAAATAATTGACAGAGTGTGCAATGAAGTATTTGAAATATAAGACCTTCAGTCCATCAGTTCAAATTAGGAATCAGAGAGCAGCCAATATCGCTCCAGGATAACAATTCCGAATTGGACCCAACAAAACCAGCAGGATCTGTCACACAAACTGTCAATGATGCGATAACGGTATGGTCATGTTCATTGAAACTATATTGTTTAGAATATTGTCTACCGAACAATTGTCACCTTGAAGCAGATGATACCATCAGGCTTTCATTAGCGCCGTGCATGACTGACTATTTATTTAGATACTCATAGTGGGTGGACAAATAGTGGGTGGACAAAGCGATTTCACCAGTCTATCCTTACCTTGTAGAAGCGTAGAGAACAGTAATGGCTCAGTTTCCAGGCGATCGTCCTCGACTGGTAAGTTTTAGTAAATTGGCAATCACGATAGATAGAATGTTCAAAGTGCAGAAGAAAGAATAATTAGTATATAACATTAACAAGATTAGAAAGCCCCGGTAAATGAATGATTCACGTCATTTTGGAAGTCATCCGACGATCCGAAATGTTTCCCGGTTTATTGAATTTCGATGCAAACCCAAACAATATTTTTCACTGAGAGACTTCTGATGGAGTAAGATTCAATAATCTTCTAGATGAGATGAAGATATCCCCGTTTCATAGCTATGTATTTTTCTGATGTATGCTGGATTCTAAACTCTGAATTCTGAATTCTAAATTCTGAACTCTATACCGGCCATGCTAAATGTATTCCAATTGGTACTAATTGTGCACCTATTTTGGCTGACCCATATCAGTTCTTTTATGAATACGACTATATGCAGACGATTTCAAAAACCGATAATTTCAACGCCCGTTCCTTCTCATTCACCAAAAACTATATAGACGATCTTCTCGCTATGGATAATCGTAATATGAATGATGCAATGAAGAATATACATCCACCTTTATTGGATTTCAAGGAAGCTACAAATAACCCTAACGGCACATCATATTTATTTTTCTCTATAAACAAAAAGCGGGCTTTCTCTCTCGCCGACTCTAGGACGAGAGAAATGATTACAATTTCGAAATCGTCAACTCTTTCTGGAAATAGTATTTCAATGGGATGTGCATATGGCATATACATCTCTCGCCTACTTTCATTTGCTAGATCTTGTGTATAATGCGTCCATTTTAATCAACCTCACAAAACATTATTGCAGGAATTTGTAACACAGTTCTGTACCACCAAGCGCCTCCACTCAAAAGCTTCTCAAATTTGACGATGAATATCGCAAGCTGATAGCAAAATGCGAGCTTAGCGTGCAAGATCTATGACATTACGTTTCGTAAATTCTGTCTAATTCCACTTAAACATGGGTACGTGTAGAGGCCGTATGAACCAATGTACTTCAAAATCCTCATAATGTTCATATGAACAGGCCCAATCAAAGCGTAACAGAGATGGATCATTCTCTAAATAACGACTTTACAGCGACAATCATATCGATTAAGAATACTGATCAGTGATATGGATTTGTTATTTTTGAAGCGTCATGGGGTCTTGCCAGCATCATGGAAAACTGTTGCTCACTTTTCCCTTTCAGGAAACTGGCCTATGTTTATGCATCCTATGAGTTTTTTTTTAATTTGGCGCTTTTCTTGTTATATGTATTAGGCATTTGGATTATGGACGGGGAAATTCTTAAATGGACGGCAACTGAATATATAATGACGGATTAGGCGTTTTGCATTTGATGATAGCACCGTACTACTCTTCTCTCTTATAGCTTGCTTGAATTTGCCAATAGTGTCCTGTGAATGATGTCTCGATTATGGACATGAAACGCCTTTCTTTGGACAACGTTAGGGTTGTGAACGTCAGATCTGGCGCTTATATACGATGTGTTGTGCAACGACTCAATCACCAAACAATTCTGTTGCACACTATGACATTTTGATCTCATGTGAAAAAAATAATCGCCAAAGTATTTCAAAATTGTGCAATGAAGTATTTGAAATATAAGACCTTCAGTCCATCAGTCAAATTAGGAATCAGAGAGAAGCCGATATCGCTTCAGAATAACAATTCCGAATTGGACCCAGCAAAACCGGCAGGACCTGTTACACAAACTGTCAATGATGCGATATGATATGATCATGTTCATTAAAACTGTATTGTTCAGTGCGAAATATTATCTAGCGGGCAATTGTCACCTTGGAGCAGATGATACCATCAGGTTTTTATTAGCGCCGTGCATGACTGGCTATTTATTTAGATACTCATAGTGGGTGGACAAAGCGGATTTCACCAGTCTATCCTTACCTTGTAGAAGAGTAGAGAATAGTAATGGCTCAGTTTCCATGCGATCGTCCTCGACTGGTAAGTTTTATTACATTGGCAATCACGATAGATAGACTGTTCAAGGTGCAGAAGAAAGAATAAGAAGTATACAACATTAACAAGATTAGAAAGCTCCGGTAAATGAACGATTTACGTCATTTTGGAAGTCATCCGACGATCCGAAATGCTCCCCGGTTTAGTGAATTTCGATGCAAACCCAAACAATATTTTTCACTGAGAGATTTCTGATGGAGTAAGATTCAATAATCTTCGAGATGAGATGGAGATATCCCCGTTTCATAGCTATGTATTTTTCTGATGTATGCTGGATTCTAAACTCTGAATTCTGAATTCTATATTCTGAACTCTATACCGGCCATGTTAAATGTTGGACTGGTACTATCTAAGATTGGACTTATAACATTGCGGTCCCCCGCTCCGCGGGCGCTGCAGTGTGTAGAATACATTGAGTTAGAGTTATACATTAATACATTAAATTAGGGTTGTACATTAATGCTATAATTTAGGGTTATGCCACGGGGATTCACTGTCTATAAGATTCATGGATTTTATTTTTGTTTTTGTCGTATTTATGATAAATGATAGAGAATGACTTGTTTATGCCATTTTATTCAAGAAAAAAATGCGAAAATGGACATTAAAATACAAAACACGACTTTCAGATGACAGTTCCTGGCCGCCATTTTGAATTTTTCCATAATCGTTTGCATCTAGGATTAGGCAAATAATCTCAAAATGAGCCCACAGAGATTCGCGGAAAAATCAGAAAGATTCAGCTCATTTGTTCCCTACGTTCTGGAGCTGCGATGAAAGTTTGGCGGGGGGGGGAAGGGAGCTTAATGATCCATCTCCAGGTCAGATATGGTTAACAATAGATACACTTGTTGGCATTCTAGAATCCGGGTAGAACGGCAATATACAATCCAATCTGCTCTGGGTATGGGGTAAAATGACAACCTGAGTATAGTTTACACCGTATTTCCAACACGAAACATGACTGACCGTTGAAACTGTTTGATATGACATATGACATCCACGGTTAATCCAAAATAGTGGTCGCGAGGGTTATAATCATAAATGTAAGATTTCCATGTTTTTGGTCCGATGTTTAACATTTTCTTCCAATAAAACGTATTAATTCACGTTTCCATGGGGTAATGTTTCTCCAAGATACAACAATACCTTAGAAACATTAGAAATGGGGATTTAGTGAATATAATGAAAACAATGTGAGAGAGAACAGGAGGTGTAGTGAGTAAAATCTCTATTGTTGTTACGTCTGCAATGGAAAACTAATATATCCGCACAAAAAAACTGCTTCATACAGAGAAAATACTGTAAAAATCGTCGACTGACATTTGAAATTGGGCTTTTTGCTGTTTTACATTTATTCTTCAGTAAGGAATTCTTGGTATATCAAATATGGCACATGCAACCAAAACTAATTCGATGCTTTCAGTATCACCATATCGCGACTGTGTTCGAAATCCAATCGCAATTTGTTAAAAAATCTTCGCGATTTGTTTTTTCCTGTCTGCAATCTTTTTTATTAGAAAACAAACTGTTAACAACGATTGATGAATATAGTAAATGTTTTGAACAAGCTGAGGAACGTAGGGCTAAAACTATTAACATATAGTAACCTATTTGACAAATATATGTCGGTTTATTGTCTTGGTGGGAAATTTACATCACGAATCTACATGGAGTATACCATGTTTACCCCAACTTGGGGCGTTCAGTTCATCAGCAGATGAATTACTTATTTGAGCTGATCTGTCATCAGAGCCCCTATGCTAGCGTATCTAGTTCTGCTTATGCCGGTGCTGGGGGCCATGTGGTTACTTCATAGTTTCCACATGAACAGCTACAATAAAAACGCGGCTGAGATACCAAGGCAACGTCTTAGAATCTTCTGTATTCTAGTCTAAATGCTAAAAGCTTAGGCAAGTAACAGTTTGCTGGAGTAACAGTAACGACTGAAAAACAGAGAAAAACTAATTAATAGCTTGTGTAGCTCAATGGAAATGTGGGATCCCACTGTTTTCCGGCCGAAAACGAAAGTAAAATGACCCCACACCGCACCTTTACTTTGACAGCATATAGTCACTAGTCTAAAATGGCAGAAAACAAAGCCTTACTATTAAAAAGGGTTGTATGATTCGAGATAAAATGCAACGTGTCGCGTTTTATCAGGAGACATTCATCAGGATGTAAGATCCCACAGTTCCATTGAGCTACACAAGCGATTAATTATTTTCCCTTTGTTTACCAGTCGTTACTGTTAATCCTGCAAAAGAGTTACTTACATACGCTTTTGTTCATTATTGGAAACTTGAATTTAATTTACGTATTAATCCGGCGAAATATTAACACATGGACAAGCTAATAGATGCGTATTGTCCTCTCGATGGAGGGGTGTGCATTTTGTGGAATACAGGTACCAGTGTTCGAAATTAATCAGCAAAAAAAAAAAAAAATATCGCTAGAGATTGTGTTCTTCTAAGAAGACGTTTATTTTTGAGTGTTTCAGTCGCTTTTCAATTGAGAATAGAGAAGGAAATTCGCGAATGAAGGAAAACTATTAATGAGATTAATGCTAACACATCGAAATATCATTAGCGATATAATAGGACAGCAGTTTTGGGTGAAGGTGTCATATTTTAGATATATTAGGAATTGAAACGATGCGGAAAAGTAAAAGACAACCAACAGCTCTATGCTCTGTGTAACTGCTCAGTGCTCTCTGTACCTCTGTAACTGTTCGGTGCTCTCTATGCTCTGTGTAACTGTTCTGTGCTCTCTGTAACTGCTTTGTGCTCTCTGTAACTGCTCCATGCTCTCTGTAACGTTCTGTGCTCTCTGTAACTGTTCTATGCTCTATGTAACTGCTCTGTGCTCTCTGTAACTGCTCGGTGCTCTGTCTAACTGCTCTGTGCTTTGTGTAACTCTGTGTGACTGTTCTGGGCTCTCTGTAACTGCTCTGTGCTCTCTGTAACTGCTTTTTGTTCTGTATAACTGCTCTGTGCTCTCTGTAACTGCTCTATGCTCTCTGTAACTGCTCTGTGCTCTGTGTGCTCTCTGTAACTGCTCTATGCTCTGTGTAACGGCTCTGTGCTCTCTGTACCCTCTGTAACCCTCTGGTCATAAGTGGATTTGAGTTCGTCGTTGAATGCATTATCAGAATGATTATGGCACAGACTTGATAGAGGTGTGAATGGGCGCATGGCGATAACTCAGAACAGCTTTGTCCTCCAGCCGGGAATTTCTAGGTTAATTAAGGTGAAAAATTGTGTAATTAAATATGTATATTTTGTTATAATAAAACGTATATTAGGAAAGGATATCCATTCATGTTTTGGTACAGTTTTTAAACTATTGAGATGTGAATAAGTTTAACAAATCACCATCAAGTTAATTTTATTGATTATAAGAATATTCGCGGCAGAGATTTCATATTTGTATTAAATACATATCACAATGGTGATTGAATCGCATATAACGGTTGGATTCGCATATGTACAATACTTTTTATTTTAATTTTACATTTTGATAAATGAACTATGAATGATTCCAAAGGGAAGCTCAAGCCTGAAACCACCTGATCATTATATAATTTCATCTCATACTGGATTAACCAAGCTGGCAAAAGAGAGAAAATTTCTCGTCCGAGTACAATTATCGGATACAAATTTCTTCTTTTTTTCCGCAAAACTGAAGATTTAAATGTGAGATTTGAAAACCTGTCGGACAGAGAAAGACGTTTTATATTCATATTTTATATATTAATGCAGTCATTTCTCATATAGTATCATACACGGTGAGGGGCGTTGTTTGATTCTTCAGCAACCAAGTCACGTGACCTGAATTGTACAGGCATTTTGAAACACATCTTCGCATCGACAAGGTTCATTTTTAGCCAAAGGCGAGACCTTGATCATCTTGCCAAGCAAACCGTGTTCAGTCCAATTTCAGTGTTTTCCATACTGCAATTACCAGGCTTGTGGGATATTTGATGGTGAATGAATACGTGTATTTTCATCAAATTGTGAAAAAATAATCAATACCATTATTTTCTTTGAATCATTTCTTATATATATATATATTTTCCCTTTGTATTTATTAATTTTCATAATTTGTTGAAAATATACGTATTCATCTACCATCAAATATCCCACAAGCCAGGCAACTGTGGCGTTTTACACTTATATACTCCTACTTAGGGAGCCGCACAACAAAACTCCCACCCAGGGAGCCCCAGCAAAGATTAATTCACACAACCAAACAAACAAGCAAAAAAATAATGATAATGATAGTTGTGAAAATTGTACAAATAGCCCGCACTATATAGTAATTAAGAGTTTTCGAAGACTCAAAAGCCCCGTATGACAATGTTATATTCAATACAGCGCCAAGTAGTAGTATAAGTGGATTACAGGTCTCATTTTGACGAGTGCGCAGGTGTTTCTGCGCAGATTTGCGGCGGAAGTGCGGCGGGTCGGGGGATTCCCCAGTGGGGGTTTCCCCATGACGATCACGTGATCAAGGCATGTCTAGACTTGTTCTGGGTTGTACAGTTCTGCCATACGGAGGATGGGTACTAGTATTTCGCTGACGTCCTAGTAATAAACATAATCTATAGGTGTTGTGGCGGCTGTGGTGGGTGGTGGGATGGAGGTGGTGGGTTTAAGATGGCGGCTGTGGTGGGTGGTGGGATGGAGGTGGTGGGTTTAAGATGGCGGCTGTGGTGGGTGGTGGGATGGAGGTGGTGGGTTTAAGATGGCGGCTGTGGTTGGTGGTGGGATGGAGGTGGTGGGTTTAAGATGGCGGCTGTGGTTGGTGGTGGGATGGAGGTGGTGGGTTTAAGATGGCGGCTGTGGTTGGTGGTGGGATGGAGGTGGTGGGTTTAAGATGGCGGCTGTGGTTGGTGGTGGGATGGAGGTGGTGGGTTTAAGATGGCGGATTGTAGAAAAACGTATAAAAGCAGGCGATTTTTAGGGGTGGGGTGTATTCATTGCACTACCCTGCGGAGCACTCTGACTGACCTGACCTGACCAGCCTGCCTGCCTGCCTGCCTGCCTGCCTGCCTCACCTCTAGCCAGCCTCACCTGCCTACCTGCCTGCCTCACCTCTAGCCTGCCAGCCAGCCTGCTTGCCTGCTTGTATGAGCTGTGGAGAACCTTTTACTTTTTTTCATTTTACCAGTGCAAATTCACCAGACTATTACACCGTAGCAGTTACTCACCAGCCTGAGCCCACAGTCATCCCAGCAAGTGAAGCTTCAAAAGTACCGTGTTCGCCTCATTGATGACATGCAGCTGACCAGTATCACTCAGTAACACCAATCAACACCGTACACGTATGTAATATAAATTATTTTTTAATAATATCTATGCTAGGAAATTACCCCCCCCCCTTCTCGAAATTTTTCAGCTTAGGTCTTCAGGAGAACAGTGAAAAAAGACATCACAGTTATTTCCCTATATTATGGAAACTTGTAGCGGTCAAGTTTAGTATCTATAGGTAGGCATTTATATATTGGCAGAATTTTCTCGTGTAACTGAACCATCCTTCACATGGATCAGCTGTTTTTATGTCAACAAAACAGCTCTATTTTTAGTTTCATTCGCGCGATTGCATGGACGTCCACTGCCGGTTTAGCATTAGATCTGCTCTGTTACAAGTAGGTTCCCCTGCCTCACCCCTCCCCTCCCTTCCCTTCCCCGTCGTGATATAGCTGAGAAAATGTTGAAAGCGACGTTAAACCCTATTCACTCACTCACTCCTTTGGACCATTTATCAATGCAAATTTCACGTATTTTTCTCAAACAGCTCATGACATATAACGCTCCAGTAATTCTCCACATATGCAGTCAGTCCTCCAGGATATTTTTCCAGCAACTTGACAAGGAGCACGGAATGGGACACCGTACATTTGTTCTACGTTACACATTCCCGCTACATCATGAAATATCCGTACACCATCACTATATATGCCTACGATCTTACTATTTATAGAGTTTGTCGCTCAAAATCACTCATTGACTTTATCAACAAGAATTACACCATGCCTCGCGCATGGCTCAGCTGAGATTACAGCGTAGTACTGCCAGCACCAACAACGAACTGGCAGACGACATGATCCAACAATTGACTAAACAGACAAGATCTCTCCTACCCGTACGTTTCAGTTTATCTCAAAGTGTTCACAATACATTCTAGAATAATATGATGCACGAATTTAAGAGTTTTGTGTGACAAAATGGCGCATAGAATGACAATTGGTACAATTCCCCGGATAATCGCACATTTCCAACCACAGCCCCATCTAGACGCTTTGATGCAAGGGAGACAACTCGGTCTATCCCAATTCCTCTCATTCGCGCATTTCTATCTTTTTTGCGTGTATAGGGTGGTGGTCATTTGTTTATGCATTTTACTCTGGGCTGTGAGATTGTAGAATACGATGGGAAAAGCTATGAAATGTTTTTTTAAGTACCGGGTAGGCTTGTATATAGATGCATATAGACCAATAGACACTCATATACTGGGATATTAGCCCAATGTATGTATAAATCCATACGGGGTGGACATGTTGGAGTCTAGGTGGAGCACTAGTGGCCCGATTGGGTAGAGTGAGGTGTCATGTTGTAGCTCTCGGGGAAAATAAATAAATAAATAATAATAGTAAAAAAAATTAAAAAATCGGCGAGTAGTAGACAAAGGGAAAACTGGGAAGTACTCACCATGCCCCAGAATACTTCAGGGTGATATGCATATCACGGCCTTAAAGCTAGATGTAAGATGTAATCTACTTCACATTTTAGTAGTATAAAAAGCGCAAGTCCTATTGACCTTGCCCCTCCAAAGAAATAAGAAAATCGTGACCGCTTCATTGTCAAAATCGGCTCTATTTTACAAGAGTATATACGATCAGGATGAGGCGACGTGACCGATCGAGATCTCCCTTGGCGCGTGAGAATGTGAGAGGCGAACACGACTTTCCTGAGGATCCAGCTGTGCCTCCCGCTGACGCCTTGCCCGAAGACCACCCTGTGAGTGACATCTATCGGCGCCATTGGAGCACCATCCGACGATGTTTCCACCGTCATCGCCCTATTCAAGATTTGTATAATTTCCGGCTACAGGACCTCGCGTATCTTCCTAACTATGCCGAGAACATTTTCAGAGACCAAGTGACAGCATTCAAAGTGAATATGACATTCGGCTATATTCTACGGCACAAAGAGACGGATCAGGTACGGTATTTTTACCCGAGCAATAATACCTATGTGTTTGACAAACCATTCACCATCATCAATCATGCGTCACTGGAGCCCCTCATCGACCAACTGACTACGTTGGACCCATTGGAATGGGCCCGGTTGCAACGCCCCAATACCAAGTGGACTGTGGAAATGGTCACCAACGTGACATTTTTCGTGACCAAAATGAGAGATCATCCGATCGGTGCCCCTGTACTACTACCCCCTTGGCTGCTCAATCGAAAAGGACTGTATGCATTAACCGGAGGCGGACATGGACCCTACAAAGACCAGAAATGTCTGTTCCGGTGTTTGGCCATTCATTTGGACGAATGTCATCCCAAGACTTGTGATAGTAGGGCCAATATCTATTGGAGACATTATTTAGAGGAACAAGACCTAGATCCGCGGCAGTTCCGGGGAGTCCCCTTCAAGAATTTGGATGTCGTGGAGTCCCTGTTCAACGTCAATATCTTTGTGTACCGTTTACTACGGGAAGAGAAGGAGGATGAGGAGGCGTATCATGACACATTTGTGGCTGAATTGGTGCATCGGTCTTCAGAACGGTATGCTTCCACCATGAAAGTCAACATCTTCGACGACGGCGGGGTGAATCATTTTTCCCTGATCTATGATATGAGCCTGTACGCGCAATCCTACAGTTGTGCCCAATGCCATCGGGTGTTTAAAGAATCATTCACATTACATCGACACGAAAAGATTTGTGACCACACTGTCAAACGGAAATTTCCTGGCGGTGTGTACCATAATACGCCCACCATCTTCGAGGAACTGGCCGATGATGGTCTCATCATACCGGAAGAGCATCGTTATTTTCCTTACCGGGCATGTTACGATTTCGAGGCGATGTTGGAACCGATGGATGCGGCCTCGGCGAAAACACAGTGGACACAGCGCCATATTCCCCTGAGTGTGAGTATTTCCAGCAACGTACCTGGCTATGACGCTGCACCCGTCTGTTTCGTGTCCACCGGCGACGCCCATGACTTGATTACCCGGATGATGGAGTACTTAGAGGAAGTCAGTGCGGCCAGTACAGAACTATTGGTGTCCCAGTTCCAGGACGTACTGGACCAACTCGACGACCGGATTCCTACACTGGGTGTAGCGTTCAGTGACGATGAAGAGTCCGAGATGGAGCATAGTGGTCAAATATTTGACAGAGAGGAAATGGAGCACAGTGGGAAAATATTTGACAGACAGGAAATGGAACACAGTGGACTGCAACTGCAGGATGTCCCTTTACCTAAACCGTATGCGGAGAAATTGAAAATCCGCTTCCTGCAATACTTAGGCCAGTTACCGGTGCTCGGATTCAACTCGGGGCGATACGATCTGAACATGGTGAAGGAATTTCTCTACCCTTACTTGGCCTAGTCCGATACCATCAAGTCCGTCATCAAAAAGATCAACAACCACATGGCCCTCACCACCACATCACTCCATTTCCTGGATGTACGGAACTACTTAGCTCCCAATTACAGCTACGTTCAGTGGGTGAAGGCCTATGACTGTGCACAAACCAAAGGGAAGTTCCCTTACACCTACATATCGACGCTCGACCGCTTGGAGGAAACACAGTTGCCACCCCGGGACGCGTTCTATGACGATCTCAAGCAAGTGGAATGTCCGGAAGACACGTACCGGGAACTACAGCAGGTATGGAATGACCAACACATGCAGACCTTGCGAGATTTCCTGGTGTGGTATAACAACTTAGATGTGGTCCCTTTCCTCGAAGCGGCCGAGAAAATGGTTCAACTCTTTCGGCATCAAATGCACGTCGACATCTTCAAGGAGTGTTTGAGTTTACCGGGTCTCGCGCTTCGCCATCTCTTCCAAGAGTGTCCTACCTACTTCTCACTGATACAACAAAAAGATGAGGACATGTATGATTGTTTAAAACAGAACATCGTCGGCGGACCTAGCCTTATTTTTCACCGCTACCATGAGAAGGATGTCACGACTCTTCCCGGTGGGAAACCCTGTGCCAAAATCATTGGATTTGACGCCAATGCCCTGTACCTGTGGTCGCTCGCCCAACCCATGCCCAGCGGGCATTATACGCGCTGGTGGGCAGACGGTCAACATTTCACACCTCAACGTACGCCGTACAAACATCTCGCCGACCAGTGGTTGGATTGGGAAGCCGATCGACGGGGAATTTATATACGCCATCAGACCAACGCCACAGAGAAGCGTATAGGAGATCGTCGACTCCCCGTCGATGGGTTTGCCCTTGTACAAGGAACACCGACCGTATTTCAATTTTATGGGTGTTACTGGCACGGCCACCAATGTCCTTTCAGCGCTGGACGCTTCAACGAACGACGTGGGAAATCAGCAGAAGAATTACGAGCAGAAGTGGTGGAGAATGGAGATTACGTCAAAGAGTTGGGGTACGATATGATCGAACTATGGGAGTGTGAATTTCACACCATGTGCCAGACCCTCCCACACTTACGCGACTTCCTTAAAGCGCGCGAGTACCCGTTGAGTCGCCGACCACTCTTGACCCTGCCACAGCTTTTCCACGCCGTTCGTTCCGGGACCCTGTATGGATTTGTGGAATGCGACCTGCATGTTCCCGACCATCTCAAGCCCCTCTTCGCCCAGTGTCCGCCTATCTTCAAGAACACGCTGGTGGGTCGGGCTGACATTGGAGAGACCATGGGCGCCTATGCGGAGGAACATGACGTATTGAAACAACCTCGTCGAATGTTGATTGGGAGTATGTGGGCAGAGAAAATCTTGCTGGGTACCCCTCTGCTACAGTGGTACATGAGCCATGGTCTCGAAGTGACGCGCGTGTACCAAGTCCTTCAGTATATACCCAACGCCTGTTTCGCGCGGAATGCCGACATCGTGACGTCTGCCCGTCGTCAAGGCGACCAAGATCCTAGTCAGGCCATCATCGGTGAATCTTGGAAATTGACAGGCAATGGTTATTATGGAAAAACGGTCACCAACCAAGACAAGCACGTCAACGTCAATATCCGTACAACCAAACAAGCCCGCAAAAAGATCAACTCGCCTCTGTTTCGGTCCGTCGACGTCATCGATGATGATACCTATGAAATCTCTTTAGCCAAAAAGGTCATTCGTTACAACCTGCCCCTCCAAATTGGATGTATGGTATACCAGGTGGCCAAGCTGAGGATGCTCCAGTTCCTCTACGATTTCATGGGTGTGTATTTCAATCCAGCCGATTGGCAACTCATGGAAATGGACACGGACTCTGCCTACATGGCCGTCTCTAATGCAGATTGGGAGTCCCTGGTGAAACCGGAGTTACGCGCACAGTATGAGGTGGAACGGGACCAGTGGCTACCTCGACGTGACCATTACCAGTACGACAAGCGGACGCCGGGCCTGTTTAAGCTGGAGTGGAGTGGAGATGCCATGATCGCCCTGTCGTCCAAGACCTACTTCTGTTACGGTGGAGATGGAAACAATAAGTTAAGTTGCAAAGGAGTCAACCGGCGTGACCCCAACATCGACAAAGCCTTGTACCTGGACGTGCTCCAAAGCCAGACCAGTGCGAGTGGCACTAACCGAGGATTCCGCGTCGTCGACCACCAGATGCGAACCTACATCCAGAAACGAGATGCCTTCACATTTTTCTACCCGAAACGGAAAGTGTTGGCCGATGGCATCAGTACCATTTACTTGGACTTGTGAACATATCTTATACCCGGACTTTTCTAATGGACATACATATTTGGACTCTAAATAACTCTCTATATATACATTACACCATGAACTTGTTTGTCATTCTTTTGAATAAGTACACGATATACGTCAGTGCGAGGACTCGGTTGAACTGTTATATACTTCACTGTGATTTCTCTCTCTCTCTCTATACATACGTTCACCTTAATTCTTGTTTGCAACGTTCTTATATACTTGTACATACATTCTTAAAATGTTCACCTTAATAAATATTCGAACTTCACTTGGATTTTCATGCAGTTTTTTTATTGAACACCACCACTACCACCGAATCATTCGTACTAACCATGCTCCGAGCAGGTTATATCATGGTCTTAACACCTCTGTTGGGTTGCTGGGTATTGATGGGTCACATCCCGAGCACTGAAAGAGACGTCCTTAGACGTCCGGATGTTCAACCTCCGGCACTTTTTCACCGGCCTGGCCCGCCCCAGCACGCAGCGCGCGCGCGCGCGGGGGTTCTCCGGCAGTGCGCGTCATCACCGGCAGTGCGCACGCGCGGATCAAAAGGTCAAAGGTCAAACGGTCTCCCTTTCGGCAAGGTTCGGAGAATACATAGAACTTATAGTCATAATCTATTCGTGTTGGACGAGTCTCTTCACTCACCGTATACACGTACCTCAATGAAATGCCCGCTCCAAACCTAGACCAAATACACGTACTTGGTCTGTGGGCTGATCTCATTGGCTCTCTATTTTTACTATAGTGCGCTTGCATTCTAACCTTGATGGGTGACATTTTGGCCCCATCCTACACCACTGATTTCAGTTTGACTGAATCTCCAGATGCATTATGAATAAAACACACAAGACAGGGGTTTTTTTTTTTTGGTGAGATCTCATTTTTTATTCAGTGAACAACAACAACGTGAGAACAACCACGTGAAAACTGAAGCCCAGAACAAGGGGCTTGCTAGAATTCAAGCCCAGAACAGGGGGCGTATGTACATTGAAAGAATTCAAGCCCAGAACGGGACTTGTACATTGAAATGATGGGCAGCCCAGTCATAGACGAGTACATCTCGGTCCTCGGCCTTGGGGTACTCGTCAAACATGTGGACGATGGTAGATAAGGGTCTTCCCCGGCATCGATGGTACAGGTAAAACAAGCAATATTGTCCGCACACCATACTGTCCAGGCTTTGTAACGTTTTAGTATTCCAACACCACGTCTCTGTGCCTTGATCCATGAAGTCTGTTAAATCGGGATGGAGGGGTGGTAGGCCGTACGGATCAAAGTATTCACCCTGCTCTTCTGTCAAGTACACGGCCACCCAGTGTTGACCGGGCCGCTCCATCGGGTCTGTATTCAGGACGTAAGCAGCCGGATACACACGGTCTAATGGGAACACATCTCGGAAGAAACACTCCTTGAAAGACCCTACGTGTTCCTGGGTCAGTCCCCAGCACGGTGGTTATCTGGTCTGTATCCATGTTAGGTGGAGAAGTCACACAGCACGTTACGGCTTTTATCGATTTGAATGATGTTGTCAAACTCAGCGTAGCAGATCACATTGATGGTTTTCGGTAAAGGTGTCCTGAAATGCAGTTCCAAGCGTAAGTTGCCTTTCTTGACGAGACTCAGTTGATGATCGTTGTCTAAGATGGGAGTCAGATCGAAACAGAACAATGT